>NW_024121732.1:4571993-4726761 GCF_016745375.1 Pimephales promelas
ATGCTGCAGCAAAATTAGTTTATTGCTCTTAAATATTGATAATTTTACCTTTTCATGGTGTGTTAACTTAAATTACAAAAACACGTCATTTAGTGAAATGCCTCAAAAAACGTATTCGTTAAACATATAGATTATTTGAAAAATATCTTGTGAATAATTGTGATTAACTTTACTAGTCAAGCTCACTATTTGTTGATAGCCTGCAATATAAGCTGAAGTAGAAGTTTAGTTATTCAAATTAATGCTTTTTTCATTCAGTGTAATGCGAATTCTCTGTGAATGACAGTGTCACTGAATAAATAACAATTTTAGCATATTATTTATATTACAGATAAATGAGGAATGTCTTCTTGTATTGGTTGATTTGTGTTATTAGTTTATTTTAGATGCCCTTAGTTGCTAGGCACTGTAAAAAGCCAAAAAGCTGAAAAGTAAATGAAGACACAATGTAGCACTCTTAAGGCCTGTTCACACCAAGAACGATAATCATAATGATAACTATATTAGCATCCAACGAACAAGAACACTGTTTATTCCAAGCATGTGCTGCAGGTTTGTTGTCCGCTGCTTTAAATAAGGATGGATTCTGATTGGCTGTCAATGTTTTTAGTGTTCATCTGCTGAAAAAAAAAATCACTCTGAGAGCGATTCCAACTATATTGTTTCTCTGTGCCAGTGTGCCGTTATAGTTATGATGTGGACTTTGCTATTCTTTTATATTTAGAACAGCTTTTAGTTAACTATATCCTTCTCATTATCATTATAGTTTACTTGGTGTGTGAACAGGCCTTTAGCAAGGAAACAAGAAAGGTAATGAGGATTGCAATTGTTAATATAAATGCTTACCAATATTTCTGAACAGAGAGTCCCCCCTCACTATGTCACAAGTTCAAAAGGGGCCATTGAGGGGATTCTCCACCCCAAATACCCATCCTGATAACGTCATTTATGTTGGCAAACAGAAAGTATTCATCATGTAAATAAAGCTGCAAGCAGTCATTTTTGGGACAGAGCAAGTCAGAAACAAAGTGACAAGCTAAGCAAGCATGGCAGGGAGCATAAGAACAACCTGCTTATTATCTTTTCAACATCTGCTTCTGCCATCATTTACTCGGGAAGATTATTAAATCTAATGTAATGATACAGACTACTACTAAAACTATTGGAATTATGGGAACAATGACAATATTCTCTCCCTTTTTGGCAAAATGTCATTCAGAGTAACAAAACATGGTCATTCAGCCTAATGGATATATTTATGTAAAAATCAAACAATCGACTTATTCTGACCTGTACTGATTAAATATGTAACTTCTTGCTGACAAATGAGTAAAACCTAGTGGTTTTTGAAGGATAATGGCGAAGTATAAAGATTAAAAAAATTACAATTAATTAGTATTTGGGTCCTGCATGATCCTTAAATTGAGTCTTTTAATGTGTCATCAAATGATTCTCGTTTTAAATATGCCTGACAAGATTTTTTGGTATACACTAAATGGCATTATAGTAGTGAGTGTCTTCTGTAATTCATGTTAAAAATGTATGATTGTTATTGCTTAGAAAAATTCTCATTATGTGTATTCTGCTTCTACATTCTTTCTGCTGTATTGATTTCAAAGGCGAGTTAGTAAGGAGATCAATATACTTATTCTTTGTCTCCAGCTTCCTATTTGTTTAGTCTGCTATAAAGAGTCTTAAGTTTAGCTTTCTTCCAAACCCTAGTGTCAGTGCTTTAATTATTTAGGCTGTGCAGGAAGTCTTGAAAGTCTTGTCTAAGTTATGCGTAGGTATTTTACAGCAAGTTTTGCCTAACATTTCTGTACAATTTTAATCCATTTTATTTGTGTATATGTTTATATGTTATTGACAGACTTGTTTGTTATAGATGCGTCAAGAGTCATTCTGACCTTCTCCGGTTTAAAGCTGACCAATGGGACAAGCGTCTGGGGTTCTGTAGCCATGGCGCACTCATCGATGAGGATCTGTCGTGCACTGAGTGTCTTGGTGAGGCTGGGTGAGGCGGCAGCCGTGCAGGTGCAAAGAATAATATCATGCTGTTCCAGTTCATACAAACGTGCAGAATTTAGCAGCTTCTTATATCTGAGGACATACAATTTAGTGTCATACAGACATGCATTCACATATAATCACACACTTGTAGATACACTCTTAGATGCAGAGATGTGTTTTAGGTAGATTTAGATGATGGAGATGGAAATTAAGCCACAGGTATTTAGAGTTGTTTGTGACAGTTTAGCATTTTTAAAATGGAGACAAATAGCATTATTACAAGAGAAACATTTACGTACTCCTCTACGTCCTCGTCTGTCAGTGAAAGGGGGTCACTGACAATTCTTTGATCAAAGTCCTTTATTGATTGGGAATCAGGGTTGTGAGAGTTGTCTCGGATTCTATGATGAAGTGTTATGTTCCTAGATGCAGGAATGTGATGAGTTTGAGTATTGTAATGATCTGTGATTATTAATATTATATACGATTTTTGCAATAGCATTATTTATTGGTAGTACCTGAGCTCAGATTTAGACCGCTCTTGGCGGAGTGATTTGTGTGATAACTGTATGTTGCTGCCAGGGTAGGGATACTCCTGCATCTCCATCTGTCTGCTGTACACACGTAATGGCTTCAGCTGCTCTCCAAACTTGAGCAGGTATTCTGTAAAAACCAACACAAGCATATAAATCCATCAATTTCTTCTTCACACAAATACTAGTTCCCCAGAACACAAACCTCGACGTACCTGCAACTACATCCACAGACTTGTTTGAGGGTCCACAGTAAAGAATAACCTCTCTTTTCTTTTCGTCTTTCAGCTTCCAAGGATTCTTGGAGTTCAGCTGAGAGAACCAGTACACTATATACGCTCCTACAACTGTTTTTCCTGTTCCTATAAAGGACGAACATACAAACCAATCTTTTTAGTTGCATTAAGAAACATTGAGGGGAAAAAAGGTCAAATCTCTGTTACTGTGATCAACGGTCTGTGAAGTTTTTCTGTGATTAAAGGCAAATTAACACTGCACTGGCCGATGCCGATCAACATAGACAATCACCAAATTGCAGTACGTCACTTCTCAGACATTACATGACCAAATGGTCACTGAATGTTCAATCTGCAACAAAAAAAAAGTGCTGACCAACACCAGCATACAGGGGAAACACATTCATCCAACAAAACCAACACAAACGTTATGTCGTTGGTCAGCGTCTGTCTGTGCAGTGTAAATTAGCCTTTAAGGCTAAACTAAAAACTTTATGTGTACAGAATTTTTAACCTGGAGGCCCTTGAATGAGGGTGAATTTGCCATTCAGAGCTCGTTCCAAAGCTTTAAACTGGCTTTCATTCAGTTGAGGCAGACCTGCTGGTGGTTCCTCTCTCATAAGCACATATGGTTGTACAGCTGGATTGGAGCCTGTGGGTTGATAAAACCAAAAATACTTAAAAACCAATTAACTAAAGTATATGTCATTAAATTCTACTGTAAATACATAATTTTAAGCTCACATAATGACTTTTTAAATGGTGTTAAAAAATAAAATATCACTGCATAGTTTCTCAAAACCAAATTTTCTGTATTTCAAAAAAACATTCTCTCTCTCAACATATGACATACTATGAATTTAATGCATACTTTCTTTTCCAATCCGGTGTCTGAGTGCAATGTTCTTAACGAGTTCATTAGCTCCTGTTAAATTGTTCACTGCACTTTCCTTCCGTCTGGATAAATCAAGCAGAAAAAAAAAAATCACACATCATTGCAAGTGGTATTCATGACTTTGCCTCTATACATTAAACAAAATATATTTATGAACTGATTAATGAATATACAAAATGTAAGTACTGTAATGAGACTGGTGTAATGCAATATTTTGCAGCATAATGGTATTAGTTGTAGTGTACTGAATTTTAATAATGTAATGTAATGTTTATTGAGTGTGTTGTATTCTTACATGTCTGGAATGAGTTTTGGGATCATCTCCACTGTGAATGTGTCATTCCGCTTGAATTTTGGGGCGTTCATGGGTGCACATTTTATGTTAAAGCGAATAATTTTTGACTTATTCACACTGTTCTCTGGAGGATCTAAACACAGAGTTGTCACACCATGGGCCACCCAAGTAAAGTATTTCGGATCCAGGTCTGACTGATCTTCTTCGATCGGTTCGATCAAAACTCTCTTTCGGATACAGAGCAAACACTTGGCCAGGTCAAATTCAATTGCCCATTTTTTGACATGTTCTACAGGCAGAGAGAACGTTCCAGAGAGTCCGGAAGGATCAAAAGTTATGGGCACATCCTCTACCACTACGCAATCACTGTCATCCACAGCAGTTGCAGCAGACTCCATTTCACAGAGGGGCTTCCATATCTGCACATACTCCTCTACATCCTTGTATTGACCTTTGGATGGGCGGTTTGCAAGTTTGGAAAAGCACTTAATAGGATTGCCAGTATGTTCCACACAGATCTCAATGCTTGAAGTCACACTCAATAACTGTACAGTTGGCGCCCAGTAGCCCCTGTCCCTTTCTGAGGTCAGCTGGACCTGGACAATGTCTCCAGCTTTCAGATAGAGTGTGAAGTCAGTGTAATGACCATCTACTGACATAAAAGTGTTATCAGGATCCAATCGAGATGTATCCTGCACTTTATTGATCTCACTGTGATCTCTCATGTCTGCTGCCAATATGAGGGACTTCGCCTCTTCCCACTGTTCGTCTCTCACTGCCTCAACAATGGCGTGCCAGGTGTTTTGATGTATCTCTGAACAGATTCTTAAGTTCTGCAGTGGGCTCGGGGTCATGCTCAATGAATATATCCGTTTTTTCCAAGTCAGTGTCACTTGCTTTCTGTTAAATAACGGTTGATCCTCAAGCTGTAAATTTCTGTACTTAACAGGAAGCTTGTCTGGGAAAGTTCCTTTATCAAACGGAAATGATAATTTGAAACTTTCACTGTCACGTTGGACAACAGTGACAAAAGCCACTTTGTATGTGCTTTGTTTTTGTAGATTGACTGCCAGATGAAGTGACTCTGCTTTACTCTCATACGTCTGTGCTTTAATTTCTCCTATTTTACACTTGTCACACAACAGATCAATGTCTGTCTGTGAATACTCGACAGGACGATCGCTGAGAACTGAATGCACGAGCCTCTGAAGAACCACATCTATGTAACGGCGAATGGGTGAGGATGCATGCGTGTATGAGTCCAGATTCAACGAATAGTGCCCAAGTAAAGCATCTGGGCATGAGAAAGAACGAATGAACACCGCTTTTTCGAAACTGGCCTTAAACTGATCAACTGCTGGAGCCAACTGTGGATGAATGTCATCTGTAGAAATAAGGTCAGCCATTTTGTAAAAGTTACAAGACGAAGCTGCTAATTTAATCTTTTCCCACACAGATGTCAGAATGATAAAACGGCCATTATTCTGCCCACTGTTTGAATCCAGATGTTCCGCCAGTGCTTGTAGGGACTCCTTGTCATTCTTCAGTCTACTCACCAGTTCAGGCGAAGCTGTCACTGGACAGCTAAAGGTGTTCGGAGACAGGGTTTCTTGATCAGTCAGCTGATCACTAGCTCTTTTAAACATCAACTTCAGCTCCTCCATCATTAACCTGCACTCGCTGTCTTGTGATGATTCAAGATCACCAGGACTGGAACTGTCCAATTGTCCAGAGAGTCTCTGTATCCTGTGATTAAGTGCAAAACGAAAAGCCACAAGGATGCAGCCTTCTAGAGAATCCAACTTCATCTCATTTTCCCCTGGCTGGTTGATGATGCGGTCAGTCTCACTGTAGGACAATGCCCGGTTTGACGTTATGCAGGAAAGCACCAACGTTTGCTCTACTAGTTTGCCTTTTGTCTTTTCGACTTTCAAAATTAAAGAGATAGCGCGCCGCTTTTTGCCTGGCATTAGACTCCACATGTGTGATTGTGCACCCAAGCTCTGAATATTGTCCCCAGACACATAGTTAAAAAAATCTGCTTTGTGAACTCCAATTTCAAAATGGTATTCAGAGTCACTGACAGAGATGGCATCTTGTAGGTGGCTTGATAAAGGGCTGTGGTTATCATCAGGGTTATCTCTAGACCCTGGAGAGTAAACAGTGAAGGTGATTGTGTTATTCAGGTCCAGTCGATTTCTGTCGATTTGAAATGTCAGGTGTGAGGATAAAGGAATGAGTTCCATATGTCGATTACTGATTTTCTCTAATTGGTCTGCTGTTGGAGGAGCCTGACACCTCAGAGGAGTGCAGAATTTAGTGCCCGCCTGCTCTGTCAGAAATTTTGACACTTCATGGTTAAACATTATGTTTAACTCTTCAATCATTACATTTGCTTCTCTCTTCCCTGGATTCTGGTGTTTTTTAGTTTTGGCATAGTTCCATTTTTTCTTTAGTCGTGCTTTGCGTCGGCTTCTGGCAAAACGGTAAGCCACCCTGACACAATCCTCCAAAGTATCAAATCTCAGCTCACCATCACACTGGCTTATTATATCCTCAGCCTCCTTGTAGGTCAGCTTCTTATTAGAATTGACACGAGAGAGATCCCAGTTCGTTTCTGTGATAATGCCTGATTGCTTTTCCACTTTGACAATTAATGAAATGGCTTTACGATCTTGGCCTGGGAGAAGACTACAAAGGGTGGTGGAAAGACGTTTTGGGAACATGAATGTAGGTTCTTTTCCTGGTTCATAAAAAGTTGCTCCCCTCTCTTTTGCAAAGCTATCAAGTGAACTGTCCTTAGGCACAAAACTAGCCACATCTGCAATATGAACGCCAATTTCATAGCAGCTTCCCATATCTTCAACACTAATGGCATCATCCAAATTTCCAGCCTGGTCTGGATCAACAGTGAAGGTTTGTGAAGCTCTGAAATCTCTTCTATTCTCATCATCAATTCCATCAGTTTTCATCTCTGAAAAGGCATCATCTTGCATCAGCGGAGGAGACAGTAGTTTGAACTCTGATTTCAAAATCTCAAGTCCCTCCTCTAAAGATGTCCCAATTGGTAGAATATCTGTAACTCTGCCTAGCGGAAAGGAACAGTGTTCTTTCCAGCCCAAAATCTGAACAACAAAAACAGAGTTCTGTTTTGTTTGTTCATCCACATAAAGATTTCTTGTTAGTGTCCAATTGCCATTGGCAAACTTGTATAGTGGAATACAATTGCGATTCTCTTTTTTTACCAAGACACATATTTTGGTGGTGTTGTGGTTGAGGGGTATCATCATTTTTGGCACCAAATATTTGTCAGGGTTTTGTGTACGTCTGTGGTAATTTTCAGCCTCTAATAAACACACAAATTCAGAGGATGTTGGTAGTCTGTTTGTACAACCTAAAACTCTCCCAGAATTATGTTGTCTGGTCTCAACTACAACTTCATCACCAGGGAAAGACATGCCAATGTTTTTCCTCCCTTCAATATTAATGTGTTCAGATGGGTTATCGTAAGGTATTACGTAACCTGATTGGTATCCTTTCATTACCAATTCGCCATGCCTGTAGATACCAGGCTGTTTCCTGACCAACTCCAAGAGGTTTTCCTTTTCAGAGGAAAAGAATAAAGGCCTCTTTTGTTCATTCTCTTCATCTGAGTCCTGTACATCACTTTCATAGTCTTCCATCTCTTTCAATATAGTATCAGTTTCAGCCTGGAGAGGTACATCATTCTCAGAAATCTCTAACTTTTCTGTCTTCTGAAATTTAGAAATTTCCAATACTTCCTGTTGTAGTACATCTCGGGTAAAATTATCTGGTTTAGCGCTGCCCTTGCTGATGCAACGCTCTATGTAGGACCTCCAGATTTTTGAACACTTTCCAAAACAACAAAGAGCACCAGCATCTCCAACTACAACCACCAGTGATTGGGCTCTGGTCAAGGCAGTGTTTAGTGCTCGAATGTCATCAAAAAACTCTGGGCAGCTTGACTCTGATTGAAGAAGTCTGTCTCTTGTCTGAACTGTTGTTATGATGATGACCCTGAACTGCTTCCCTAAGGACACAGAAATTGAATGGGGAGGTTGTAATTTAAAAATAATAATAAATCATTTTAAAATGGATATACGTATTGACACATTGTGACTGAAATAAAAATGTAACAGATTTTTTCTTTCTTTCTTGATAAATCAAACATGCTCCCTGAGCTCCAGTAGAAAATGATGTTCTGAATCCCACAGTACCTTGAATGTTTGCTAAATTCTGAACAGACACTCCATATAATCCTTTCTGACGAAGATGAACTCTGATGAACTCAACCTAAAAAATTGAAGGGGGGAAAAATGAAAAAAATTGTAGAACAGGATGTGGATTGTATATTTGTGACTCAACCATTTGTGAATATATATTCAAATAATATAGAAATTCTGAATTTCGAAGGTGAAAATTAATATTAGAATGTGGAAAAACACGCCCGCCTACGGTGGCAGAAGCGTGGCTGTCTGCTGTGAGTGGGCGCGCTGCCTGAGGGAACATCACTCAAGTGTAGGGTTACTGTACTGACTAAATAGATATATTGCATGAATAAGGTAGGTTAGATACAGCAGTTTCATCCACAGCATGCTTCCACTGGTTTGATTATTTACCGTTTCATGTCAAGGAAATGTTCCATGTTTACCACAGCACAGCATAACTCGCTCAGAGAGTTCAATGTCGGTTTTATATACAGTAAAACTTCAATTAATGTTAATTTGTTTCAAATCACTGAATGAAGCCTGCTATATTTGGAACAAGAGTCGCGACCTTAAATTGCTTGCACAAAACTCTTGATCAGCACTCTACATTTGTTTATTGTTGTTGTTCATTTAAGCCATTACGTGCAGAGAACGTGAGGGTGACGGCGAGAGAGAGAAAGAGTGCCTGCAAGTGCAAGTGAGAAAGCGAGCGAGAGGGAGGTCAGTTGTCTTGGCCATTAGTTGATTTACATGTTTTTGTGTAGGTAATACATTGTCAAATATGTTTAAACTTAAATAAACAACCTATACAAGTAGTTATGTAACTGTGCAGCTAAGATAGAGCCACTGTAGTCACTTGGACTCTTTTAACAATGTATTTAACTTTTCTGGGCCGGCAAGTTTCAATCCCTTAGAAGCCTATGGAGGAGTGATCCAGCTCTCAGATTTAATCAGAAATATCTTAATTTGTGTTTTGAAGATTAACAGGGTTGGAACAATATGAGGGTGAGTAATTACTGTCGTAATTAATTATTTATCGTAAGGAATAGAAATAACCTTATATAATGTAGTATAGTTAGTTTTTAAACACGAAGATTGCATTCAGCATGACACGCAAGCAGCGCCGTTGTAATGAATAACCTGCTTGTTAAAGCGAATGTAGTATAATCCTGTATCTGAGGCAAAATTACTAAAAATACAGCGCCAATTAGCCACTGAACCAGCTTATAACATTTTCTTGAAGATTGTGCTGGTTGCATTTAAGGTACAGGTCATGGGGTTCCTCAGATTTAACTCGAGACCGGTAAGCAATAGCCTTAAGCAGAGGTCGTGTCTCCTTCATTGCGTATTTTGTATATTTTGAATATATCCCTCCACTGCAAACTGTAACCCCTTTTGCCTCGATCTGGAGGATATCGTCGAGGTATTGCTCCAAAAAAGGTCATGACACACACGGGTATACCTCTTCCCTTCATGTTCGTGTTTGATCATTTGTTTGACGGGCGTAGTAACAATAACTATGGGGCGTGGCTTTTGCGAACGGTCAAATGTTAAATTCTTTTCAATTCTCATCCCTAAAGCTTGTACAATATAAAAAAATATATTTAATTATTATCATTTATTCATCCATGCATACTTATATGATATAGCATAATTAAGTTTTAGTCATAACATTTGTCCTATGTCAAGAGTGATGAATGCTGTTAATCAAAAAAGTACCTGTCGGCCTTCACTAAGAACACAGATCTGCTTTGGCTCTCTATCACCCCATTCATTTGGCCAATCAGTCAGAAGCACTTCCACCATGTTTACCACACTGTTGACCTCCGCAAGATTGAACCACGACATGGAGGTGGAATTCAGATGGCATTCTCCTCTGACATGCTGAAACATCAGAGGGTGTAGCCTCGGGTGGGGTGGGACATCCCCTTTTGCCTTGATGCCATCACTTACATAGAAGTAAGTGGAAACAAAGTCCACTATTTCTGTGGTGGAACGGTAGTTCTCATTAAAAATGACTCTGCTTTTCTTAGCAATGTTGCTGTTCTCATCCTGATAGTAGTGGAAGAGACGATTAAGCAGGGTGTGTTCTGATCGTTTGTCATCAGTTACAGAGAAAAGTTTTGGAGCCATCTGCATGTGGTCTCCTGCTAAAACCACTCGAGTGTGTTTGTCTGCTAAACCCAGAGCCATGAGAGCTTCAGCCTCCAGCATCTGAGATGCTTCATCAATCAGGATATGACTGAAGAAACCTTCAGGAAGCTTCAGCTCGCGGAGATGCCGTGCCATCGATGTGGTGGTTATAATGATCTGGTGTGACTCTAGATCAGAACGTGCTGGGGAAATGAAGGACTGTCTGTCTGGAGAGCAGAGACAGTATTTTAGAGTGATGTCATCGGTTGCCTTGATGGAGGCTCCACCCTTGTTTGCCTTTATCCTGAGTAGTTTGAGGTTTGGGTGTCCATTTGTAATGTATGAATGGAAGTGCTCTCTTACATATAAATCTGCAGAGCTATAAAGGAACAAAACTCAAAGTTAGATTTCTTAAATGGAAGGGAGCTTTTATTTTCACAGGACTGTGAAAATAAAACAAGTATTGCAAGACATCTAAATTCCCATCTGTTATCGTTCTTGTTTCAAATAACTGGTAATAACAATGGATAATATTGTATTTTATGGTCAATTTTGTGTTAAAATATTTGTATATAATGACCACTAAACTATATTTTTTATATAATGTCTAATATTACTTCTCAATTTCTTTTTGAAGAAATACACTTTCAATTTATTTTTAAAACAAATATATAATATCAATAACTCAAACTTTAATGTCTCAAATACTATCGCAAAAATTGGTTGATGCATAATCGTGATCCCTCTGTAGTGTTTATTTTGTGGTAATGATTGGCTAAAACTACATTTTTATTTATTTATAACTTACCTGTTGGTATATGTGCAGATGAGCACTTTGTTTTGAGAACGATAGGCCAGCTTTTTGGCTGCTGAGGCGAGACAGAGTGTCTTCCCGGTGCCAAATGGTCCGTAGATTAGCAAGGGAGGAGCCACTTTGTTGCTCTCACACTTGCCAAGGATGAAGTTCAAGGCAATTTGCTGTTTGTTGTTCAGTTCAGTCTGTTTGGTTATGTCCACAGGGACACAACAGTTACTGAGGTCAGGTAGAACGATGTGCAAGTTTGGTAGGTGATCAATAGCCTGGTGCATCTGACAAAATGACAGTCTGTTCAGCTGAAACTGAACCTCCATTTCACATCTGTTTTTTTTCCACAGCTGTAGCTCAGACACACACCGTGCAGACAGCTGAAGACCAATGTGACCCTCGCCAGCAGCCTGTTTGAGCACCAATGCCTCATACGTGTGGTTTATGTGCTCTGCTGACACACTGGCTTTTGCTGGTATGCAATTCACCAAAGCCATCTGCACCCCTCGTTTAAGCACCTGCCCTTCAGGCGAGTCTGGTGTGAGCGAGCAGGACACCTTCAGAGTGGCAAAGAGCTTCCCTGGAGCGGCTAAAAAACGTGATATGCCATCACTTAACTGGTTAGAGAGAGACACACTCCCATTAACATTTAATCTGCAAGTTTGGGGGGAAAAAGAAAACATATTCAACTGTTAATTTATGGCAAAGATAATGTATCTGTAAAAAGAGAGACAATAGCATTCTCAATACTGATTAATAAAAAAAAACTCTTATATTGACCAAAACTCAATATGCTACAGATGTATGGTGTATTTCATTAAACCATTGGTTTTCTTTTATTTAGTGATTAGATGATTATATAGCACCAACACGAGTGAAGATTGGACCATTTGTAAAAGTTTTTTTTTTAAATTAAACATAACTAACATTTCTTTTTTTTTGCAGTGTTGACATTTAAAGGAATAGTTCACTTTGAAATTAATTGTTGATATGTTTTATCTTACCTCAAGGGCATCCAAAATGTAGGTGTCTTTGTTTCCACAGTATTTTAAATTTTGATATTTTTCGGTCAAACTGTTGTCTGTCAGTCATATAATGGAGGTTTAGGGGGTCAACCTCAAAGAGTATGCAGAGAAGAAGTCCAAATTAAACATGATTGAATGACTCGTAAATGTAAGTACACATTGATGGCCTAAGACACGAAACGAACAGTATTTATATAGTTTTTACCTCGTGTAACCACAGCCATGTCCAACTGATCTGACAGCATGGGCGCTTCGGTCTGCGCATGACACGAGGTAAAAATATAAATACTGTTCGTTTTCTCACACAAACCACTCATTTCGTGTCTTAGGCCATTAATGTGTACTTACATTTACGAGTCATTAAATCATGTTTAATTTGGACTTCTCTGTGCATGCTCTTTGAGGTGAACCGAGGGTGGACCCCCTAAACCTGCATTATATGACTGATTGACAACAACGGTTTGACCGAAAAATATCAAAATTGAAAATACAATACAATACAAATACTGTGGAAACAAAGACACCTACATCTTGGATGCCCTTAGGGAATGCTCAAACATATCAAAAATTAATTTCAAAGTGAACTATCCCTTTAAATCATGTGCATAGGGGAATTTCTATTTGTCTTTTCAGACTGACTAGTATGTCAGATACAGTAATATAGCCAGCCATAGACATCTGTGGAAAAAATTCAAAAAAAATTAGAATAACAGTGTTTTGGCTGTTCTTTGAATTCAAAACAGTGACAACGTATTGTTTTCATAATACATTCCACCTATTTAGTTTGAACCTTAACGCCAACCCATTCATCCACCTTTCCTTTCAGCCATAATTTCATATTTTATTACAACACCTTTTTAGCTATGCATAACAATAGCGCTGATTATTGAAACTGCCCTGCCCATATTTCATCCATTCATTGAAACTGCAATTAACTTGTTCGAAAATAAAGCCTTTAATCTTAGCATTGTTTGCTTTCAGTTACGTCTATATTCAATTCAGTGATTATACCTGCCTCGTACTATCAGACTCAGAGGCCATTAAATGCTATGATAACATGAAATGCCTCTGATCCCAGTATGAGTTCAAATTCCAGAGTTAGAGTGCATGTGATGAGAAATAAGTAATCTTAAAATACACTATTTTAGAAGTAGAAATTATATTCAAAAAGTAAAAACTAATTTGTTTAGGTGGTAAAACACTGTTGCCATGGGACCCACACTATAGGCCAAAGTCTGTGACTCATCAGTATGCAGACCATTTAAGAACCTAGGGAGAGAGAAACTTATCTGCAAGGGAAAATATGTCTATGGGTGTGACTGATACTATGACATTAGATTCATTTTATCTATTAATAATGGTGTGGCCTGTAGACATGAAAAAATTATTGAACTTAGATCAGCAATTAACACTGTTTGCAATTACATACTGGATCTCTACTATATGAGGATATACATAACCTCCCTTAGAACTAAAAAAAAACAATCATAATAATAGAATCCACCTGTTCAGTGTGAACTCCCAAACCTGTTTATCCACTTCTCCTGTACATTACATAAAGATTTGTTGAGTTTAACGACTTTTCCCATGTTTCATGAGAACAGCTATTGGCTTGAATTCACATTTAAAAACATGTGAATATGGTAATGGGCAGTGTTGGGCATGTTACTTAAAATAAGTAATTAGTTATAGTAACTGAGTTAGTTACTAAAAGTAAAATTAAAATTACCAGGGAATAAAAGTAAAATTACCTTTTGCGTTACTTAAAAAAAAAAAAAAAAATAGGCCTGTCAAATAACTTGCATGCACCCAATATTAAATATGTTAAATGAATGAAATGGACACCACAGAATAAATTATTGTTATAAAACACTGTACACTAATCTGCACGATCGTGATGTTGTGGGACAATGTGAGAGACACCTATAAAATGTAATATATTATTTTAAATATTATCATAGTAGAACAATAAAACATAATTTTAGGTTTAGAACTTTTATTATTTAATATTTCACAGACCACAACTGTCCAACAAATAAGTCTAAAAATAAATTATGCTTAAATGTACCAAAAATTTATAAATAATAGAAAAATATACATACACTCTTTGTAGTGAATATTTAAATGATAAACAGTTTAACAAGAAGCGCTCCCAGAACCCGAATTCCCAGAACGTTCCCTGCAGGTTATTTGTTTATATTTTATTTGTATAACCATGTAAATTAATTAAAACGCTGCAGATGATACCAATAGGCTACAGAGATTATTCTAATGATGAAATTTGTAATTTATTTAGATAGAGTGTGTCCGAGCATTATATAGTTTGCTCGGACACACTCTATCTCTCTAGCGCAGTCGAGCGCACTCTCGGACACCCTCTATCTTGCGCATTGTCTAGCGCGCTCGCGGCTTTCGCTTCACTTTAGTCTAGTCTGGCGCCTCGTAAACACACACACACACACCAGAGAAAAAACTTTGCAGGTCCTCAAGCGAAGAGAGAGCCTGATCCGATGGAAACCGCTTCAGTGAGCTCAATTAGGCTACAGTAACACCGCATTTGTCATTAACGGTAACGGCGTTGTAACGGGGGAAACAGTAATTCGCTAGATTACTCGTTACTGAAAAATATAACGCCATTAGTAACGCCGTTTATTTATAACGCCGTTATTCCCATTACTGGTAATGGGTAGCTAAAGCATAATGTGTCCTTGGTCGACTTTTGCTGAGCCTGCAGGAGACTTGTTCCCGACAGTCAAAGAGGCATTACGTAACTTGTAGGAAGACCGCAAGTGTTAAGGATGTCATTTGGGACAGGGCCTGTGATGGTTGACCAATAAAATCAGCTGTGGGGTGGGATGGGGTTTGCGCTGGTTTGGAGGGGCACTATATTCATTTGAATCACGTATTCATATAAATATAGTAAATTTGAAAATGAACACCTTAGCATATATTTTAAGTGGTGTACTATGTCTTTAAGCTATTTGTACCTGCTAATGAGCTTCTCCTCAGCAATTTCCTCTCTGAACAGAAAGTGGTGAGCTCTCTCTCTGTAGTTGTCTCGGTGAATTGGGGAACTGTGATCTGCATGGGGATTGAACTGTAAATTCAGCTGGGGTGATTTGTATTTACTAAGCAACTGCTCGTCCTCCTCTTTTCTGGAGGAGAAGGGCACGATAACCCTGTTTCCTCTGTTCCAGCGCTCATTCGAAAGACGCTCGGCACATTCACTCTCTTCAGCCTCATCTGGCTGGACATGGAACTGCTGACCGACTCTCACCTTCAGTTTCCGAAGAAGAACCGGTCGCAAGTCGAAATCAAACACCAACCACTGCTCGTACACTCCAGGGCGGAACGACAGAAAAGACACACTCAGCTGGTAGGTGGAGTGTGAGGAGCGAAGGTGGTGGCCTGCAGTGTGTGTGACTGGGGGAAAGGTGTTCTGTAAACTGTCACTCAAAGAGAAAACAGCACCATTTTCCACTTTCAGTAGAGCCACATGAGCCAAGGACCTCTACACAAACACACATGCACATGGACAAAACAAACAAGGTTATCAATAACTAGTGTGCAATAAGGCTGAATGGGAAAATTATGCAGGTTAGTGTATATTTCTGACCTCAGTGGTGATTGTGAATTTCCATCTGATTCCACTGTCTTCTTGTAAACAGTCTACACAAAGATTCTCATCATGTGTAACACACACATCATCCACATGCTCAGAAATCTGTAAAATACACACATGTCCATATTTGTGGATTTTGTTCCTTTTTATGTTAGTATACTAACTTAAAAGTTACTATAAATACAAAAACAACATTTTAATTCCCCTATTACATGGCTCTCATATGCTTGATTCTTACTGGTATATTGTGATTTTATGTAAACAAACATCATCAATGTCAGCATATTTTAGCAACTAAAAGAGGAGTACACTAAACAACTTTTAAAATGAGATCAGATTTGAAAAATCTAGGCATACACTTGCAGACTTTGTAAATAGTTCCAAAGAAAAACAAAACATACCAGACTTTCTAGTCTGACCACAAAATTGTGCACAATGCACATGGTAAATTAACAGCTCAAATTAACAAACATGTTTGATATCCTCTGATTGGATGGAATCAAAAATTGAAATCTGTGACCATGATACACTACACAATTTTCTGTTTCGGCAACTAGCATTGACTCGTCCAGACTGTAAATTGAATCAAAAATCTGAGCAAAAGTTGTGCAGTATATTACATCCTTAAAATGAAAAATATTTTAAAATGTTTTGTGTGTGTACATTTAATTCACATGATTTTAAATACTCATAAAGATAGATATCATATGTCTTAAAAACATTAAAGGGATAGATCACTTTGAAATTAATTTTTGGTATGTTTTAGCTTACCTCAAGTGCATCCAAGATGTAGGTGTCTTTGTTTCTATGGAGGTCTATGGGGTCCACCTCAAAAAGCATGCACAGAGAAGTTCAATGACCCCTAAATGTAAGTACACATTGGTGGCCTAAGA
Organism: Pimephales promelas; assembly: GCF_016745375.1. Next base: position 4,588,670 of record NW_024121732.1, read on the forward strand.
CATGAAACGAGCGGTTTGATTTTACCTCTTGTAACCACAGCAACATCCAAGTGAGGGCGCAGACGCTTTGTGGCTGCTGTTACAAGATGTAAAAACGATATAAATACTGTTTGTTTTCTCACACAAACCGCTCATTTCGTGTTTTAGGCCATCAATGTGTACTTACATTTAGGGGTCATTAAATCATGTTTAATTTGGACTTCTCTGTGCATGCTCTTTGAGGTGGTGACCATAGACCTCCATTATATGACTGACAGACACAAACGGTTTGACCTAAAAATATCAAAATTGAAAATTCTGTGGAAACAAAGATACCTACATCTTGGATGCACTTGAGGTAAGCTAAAACATATCAAAAATTCATTTCAAAGTGAACTATCCCTTTAAAGTTACATGGACGAAGTTGGGCAGAGTTGGGCAAGCAGAATCCTTGTGCAGGATTTCAATGTACTCACAATAAGAATCTCATTGCTGCTGCTTCTGTACTCTTCCAGAAGTTTCTCCTGGTATGAGGAAAGCTCATGAAAGTTTGACTGGCCATCTCCTTGCCTGCTCTGTTCAGCCAGTCGTTCTCTTTGCGTGATCAGATGAATTAAAGTCTTGTCATCTAGGTTTGTGTTTTTTTGCAAGTTCCACACTGCAGCTTCTTCTGGACTACTGGCAAAAGTGCAACGGTCATGATGCACATAGCACCCGACATCCTCCTTGAAATACCAACACACTTCATATCGACTAGGTCGTGGATGAGAGGGCCGAGAGAACACGGGGCTCCATTTGTGACCTCTGACCTTTGCTCTGACAAGCAGCAGATTGTGAGAGCAACGGTGAGGCGTTGCAATGATGGAGTAGGAAATGCGAGAGTACTGATGAATGCAGACATTACAAGCAGCTCTCAGCTCATACATCTGCATGAACTCCTGCAGCTGGGCATCTCTAGCATTTACTGTAGACATTTCTACAGATTCAAGCCATAACATGCATTGAGTCTGGCATGAACACCTTCAGCTGGGCACCCACAGCTTCAAATACTGCAGTAAATTCAACCTAATGTGAGGAAAGAGAAGAACACAGCTTATCACATGACTCGTTTACATAAGGGAGAATGCAAATACCATTCAAAAGAGCATAAACCCCTGCTGAAAACAGAATCACATTACTACTATGCTTAGACCTTTGAACAGCTATAGGGAAGTATAAAGAATGAATTATGACAATGAAGGAACATAAAAATTTACTTTCTACATGACATACTTCTCATATTGTGCAATATCTCATGCTTTATAAAAGGTAGAGATTAATTTATTCAGATGCTGCTTCTTTAAATGATATTGTTGGTAAGTGTCAAATAGGCTTTTGAACTATTTTAGAGATAATTTAATTTAATTTTATAAATGTATAATTTACATGCTTTTTTGAAAGTTTTGTTTATAAAAACAGTCTGATAATAACTGATGAGCTACTGAATCACATAAAAAATATTTCACATTATATACTGCATGCAAATGTGCTGCGGTCTAGTCACCTTTTTTGTTTGATTACTGCACATTTTAAAGAAAAGAATAAAACATTGCTAATTTACCTATTATACTTTATTTTACTGGTGGTAAGCAAAGATTGAGAAAAATCTTGAGGTTATGTGAGAAAGAAAAGCTGGGATGTACAATACAAGGTTAAGCTTATCATGAACAGAAGACAAAACAAAAGACTTATTTTCCAATTTGACAAGGGCAACCTAGCAACCAGTGTGTGAAAACCACAAAAAACAAGGGCTATTGACTCTGCCACAGAACAGGTTTTGGGTCAAGTGGTTTTCAGACTGGATACTGTTGTTAGTAAACCACAAACCTCTTTAACCTGAAACCTGGCTTCAGATCATGTAAGGATTATTTTAGATCAACATGTAATGAAAAGGTCTATGTAATGAAAACTATGTAAATTGCCTATGTAAATATTACACAAATGCATTACACAAAATGTGCACATATACATAAGGATTGATTTCATTACATATTTATCTTCTTGTACATAGAGTGAGGTCAGGTATCAAAGCACAGAGGCTGTTGCTGGGCAGGTGGTTGAGGTGGTTGCTTCAGACTAATTGCCAAAAGTAAATACTGAATTATTATTATTATTTTACAGTGCTCAACAGTACCATATCATATGTGTCATGATTATGCAGAAGTTTTTGTGGTGGCAGCAGGAAATGTGACCGGTTTGACTGCTTTTGAGCTCTCATGTGCCATTTAAATGAACAGTTTATCACTTTAAACACTAGAATGCCCTCATATCTCCCCAAGCATCACATTACATTCATTTAGAGTTCATGGGTTGAAAGTTGAGCAAAGTTGAGCAATAATGACCAATGAGTCATTCATTATTTCCTATGTGTTTTTACCCAGGTTTGTACACAGAAAAAAAGTTAAATTTTTTGTCTAACAGTTAGACGGCAGGTGCAGATTAAAATTTGTATCTATGCTACGATCCTCCGATTCCTCCCTCTAGACTGTCAAACGTCAGGTGGGGAATTAACAGTTACGACAAAATGTCAAAAAGAGTACATTTTCTATTAATATGGATATGAAGGGCATTGTTATAAATTTCTGTTGTACATTTAAATTATAGGTAGCTAGCTAACGTTACAGTTGCAGCGTCGCACCAACAGAACATGATATTAAACATTGGCCTTGAAATAAACCACGGTAAATTAAAATAATCTTAAACCTACATAGTTTAAAAGTAATTAAAGACCGTGATATCTTTGAGAACACTAAAATATGAATTATTCTCTAATGAAAAAAAAAAACAATAACAGCGCGCGCCTGACGTAGCCTACCGCAGAAGCGTGAAGCGGAACAACAGCCATGATTTCTACACAAATAAAACATAATTTTGAACGCACCTTTACATCTCTGAGGAGGGAAACGTGGGGTCACCTGTACTAGAAAACATCTCAATCAAGTGCCCACAACGCAAGCCAAACTTCATGTTCCTCTAGTTACCCTCAGCCGTTCGTTTACTTGAGTTTCGATTTCCTGGGCTGGGAGTGAGACTGTGAGCCGGTGAGGGGTGACGATGTCATTGATCACGTCCCTTTTTTTTTTTTTTTTTTTTTTTTTCTTTTTTTTTGGCACAACGACGGATTGAACATAAAAATAGTTGTCTAGCAAGACTTTTTTCTTCTAAAAAAGGAAATTCTTGATACTCAATACAAAAACTGTTCATTGAACAGGTCTACATCTACTCTATGACAGCCCTAGTACAAACTTTTATATTACCGTCGCTCCCTGATCGCTTACTGCCTTGATTATGCCCATTTGAGCTTGGAATCTTTAGTACTTTTTTTTTTTTTTTTTTTTTTTTCCAGTTGCAGCATTCAAGATCCAACTCTCAATTTGCTCAGGAAAAAAGGTTTATTGACAGCTGGCTGGGACCACTCAACAACCAAGACTACCAGAACAAAAAGAGACACGCATTTATACTTTGCAGTTATGTTAACAAAAGTGTTCCAGAAATATACTGATTTTGGGATTGGTTATGATCTAAGCAAATGACTGTTAGTTCTAAAGTGCTAAGCATTTTCCAAGACCATCTGATCATGGTATGTACATGGTATTGCATTCAAAAGGCACATCGTCTTCACATCTCATGCAGCTTGCGATTTTAAAATTCCCTTTGAACCCCTTCTTGGCCATGATTTCTTTATTGCAACATGCATTTTTCAAAGCAATAGACTGTTCTCATCTTTCCAAAACACTTCCTTTTAAACTTTTCTTTTTGTTATTGAGATTAAACATTCAAATTCCATCACATATCCAAATCCATTCATCCATCTCAAATATCTCAAGAAAATGTCATCACTAGTTAGTTCAGTGACCCTACCTGTGGGTAACAATCTATGAATGACTTTGAGCCACATTCTTGTGTGATCTTTTCTAATCTAAGTGATTCAGTGTTTTGACTCAAAAAGACTAGAAAAGATCACTTTTGAAAACTCAAGTTCAAGGTCACTTCATTATGTCCCTCCCAACAACCTTCTGCAAATCTTGTTTTGAGTCTGAACAAATTCCTTTCCCAGTTTAAGCACCTGTTAGATTAATTTTCAGGCATTCTATCTGCAGCCTTGAAGCTATCAGTTATTTGTAGGAAACAGACGCCTCAACTCTTGAGATGTGTGGCAGGCTGGCAGCAGTAGTGCGAGTTCACGGGAGAATCATCAAGCAGACTCAGAGACAGTGTAGTAACATAATATTCTAATATAAGTAATATAAGTTTAATAAGGATGATCTATCTAAGTGTAAGTGTAAAAGTAACATGTATGCGAGTGTTTTCAAGGCCTAGTTCTTGTTTTGTCTGTGTGTCCATGATGTGCACATAACATAATGGAAAGAAGTTACACAAGGGCAGTCACAAAAGTGGAGCCTAGAAAATGAGAAAATATTAACAGCACACTAACCATTTTGTACAGAACTGAACATCGTCAAAGCATGGCTTGAACGCCCCGCCCCCCAGCCAAACTGAAAGTTTTGATTGGTTTTGCACCCGAATCAGATCTGTTTGTTATTGGCTGAAGTGCAGGGCTGTCAAATGTCAGCTTGCCCTGTTGCTCCGTCGGCACCTTTGTCATAGTACCATAGTACTTTGTACTTTTGGTGAAAAATAAATGTAGGAAGTTGAATACTTTATTTTTATTCTTCAAGTAAGAGTGGAAGTACCACATTTTAATTATACTCAAGAAAGTAAAAAAAGATGGAAAAATCTACTCAAGTACTGTAACAAAAGTTTTGTTACAGTACTTGAGTAGATTTTTCCATCTTTTTTTACTTTCTTGAGTATAATTAAAATGTGGTACTTCCACTCTTAAAAGTATTTGTAATTAGTTACTTTCCACCTCTGGTTGGGAGGGATACATTTATCCAAATGATGAAAGGTGAATTGGATAACATGCTCTTCACATTTTTGCTAATTCAATAGGCATCCCTAATGGTGTATAAATTACACACTGCATATGTTCAGAACTATTGGCTCATTTACTACCTGCCCTAAAGCTCATGCTTTTGTTAGTCTTTGAAGGTTACAATCAGTGAATGGAAAATATAAGTCATGATTGTTTTGTATCAGGTTTTTAACGTTTACCTTTTCAGGGATTTAATAATTGATCTCTGCATAAGGAGGTTGGGAACCATTTCTAAAAGAGGACAGAGAAATGGCATCACATAATCCTTAAAAAATGGCACCGACTGACCGACACCATCACCTACGTGTTTCTTTTCATTTTGTAGCTTACTGATTTCTTCTTTAAGATATGTAGCTCTCTCCTCAAAGCCTTTTTTTAGCATCTCCTCCCGCTCCTTGAGTCTTTGACAGGGTCAAAGGACGTATATTGACAAGAAGTGAAAGCCAATAAAACGTTCCATTGCAACACCAGCGCCCAGCAGCAGCCCTACGCTTCCGCCTGAAAGCGACTCGGCAGTCATATAATATAGGCTACTACATATATTTAGTCCAGTGCAGAGATCATTTTTAGGTTGAAATAATTAGGCTATGTGATTATTTTAACTCACAACAGTTAACTTTATAGCAGTTAAAAAATTGCTCCTTAACCGGGCTTTTACCCCCAACTTGAGACAGGGAAGTTCAATGATTTAATTCATTATATTACTCTCCACATTAAGTGTGATAGGTAAGAAAAAAGTGATATCAGTTCATAAAGTTATAATAACATTAGACCGTTTCCCGGGAGGTAGGCCTACACATAACGTTACTTACAAAAATAAGTTATCAATGAAATAAATTAATTCAGCAAATAAATGTTGTACTAAAATGTAAATGTTTGATATATAACAGCAATATAATAGCTCTACAGTAAACAGCTTTTTTTGCAGTATATCTTATATTAATGACCGTTAAAGCAAGACTATGAGAAAACACAGCCAATGTCCAAAGTGGCAATTAAAGGGATCTTCGCCCATGACGTCACGACGCGGTTACATGGGCTCTGGTTGGCAGAAAAGTAATGGCCCTTTGCCGCACGTATTATAAAGTCATAATTTAACCCAAAGATTGGGTACTGTACAGTCAGTGTATCATCTGCGTACACACCCTTGTAGATTAAGGGCAAATTGTATTTTCTTTGATACATTTTACGTATATGTTGACCAATGTTATATAAGATAATTGATTCAAAATATAGCCCATGGACAAATTATACCTCTATTTTACTCTAGTTGTAACAAATTTACCAGTTATCCAGTTAATTCAAGTAATATTCGTAATTATGACTTATAGGCATCTAAAGATTTGTACGCCTTCATTGACTCTCTGATAAGCATAGATTGCGTCGATGAGATACAGGTAGATGTCGCCGAATGTCAAATGTGGCCATGTGTTAGGGCTTTAAATTTGCTCCAATTCTCACTCAGGCGATGGATCAGGCATAGAACATGAACCCTGCTTAAAAGCTTTACCTTATATCTCCTTTTAGCTTTTTCGTACAAAGAATTATCATTTTGCTGACAGAACACATAGACTGCTGCGTATGTTTTGGTTCTTTCTGCCAACCAGTTCGCAGCCACGCCCATTTCGTGACGTCAATGATTATCATGTTTGAAGCATGATCCAGGGGATTAAAACGTCCAAAATATATTTCAGGCCAAGTGGAGTTGGTAACTAATAATAGTAGTAAAAATGTTGCATACAATGGAAATACTCACTAATGCAAGAAAAAAACTACCTTAAAAAAACTGTTATCTGTGCTGTTTTCCAATTCTCAAGTTGGAATTTTCACCCCGATATGGCGGCCGCGCTACCGAAGCGCCATCTAGTGGCTGTTACCCAATAAAGCATCAGAGTTTCGCCTCTTGTTCTTGTTCTCTTTGACGGGGACGGGGTGGTAATTTTCAACCCAAAACGGCCGCAGATCTCCCATGGTCAAGTTCCTCGTCTAGCATACATGCATTCTATATGAAATATATATATGTTTGCATTAATAATGTAAAATAAAAAATAAAAATCAGTTTTCCCTCTCTATTTTGCGTGACAGTGTTGGTGACAGAACCTGCCAAACATGAAAAATCGACAAATAAAGAATGTAGAGGAATGTCAGTCCTTGCCTGCTTTTGTTCTTGGCGGCAACAAGGCTCCAATGATCTCACTTCCATTTTGTGATGTCAGGATATAAGTCAAACTGGGGGACGCACAAAAATGACAAAATATTTACAAAAAATAAGGTTTATATTCCCTTTTCACATAAAATATATATGTGAAAAAGGAACATGATCCTAAAAATAATACATGTTTAAAAAAAAATACATAACTTATTTGGTGATATTTTAGATGTCATGTTGGTCAACATGGACATGTGAAATCGACTATGAACTAATGAAAAATTATTAAAATAGTATTATTCTTTTTAAAAAAAAAATGTTTTATCATATAGCCTACCATGTTAACAAGAACACTTGAATGAATAATTTAATAATAATCAAATACATAATCAATTGAATATTGATTATTTATAATTGAATAATCAAATTTGCAAACACATTTTGGGACATGTCTGTGCCTTATGCAGCTCATCAAACGTGACTCTGTTCCATTTGCAGAATAACCGGATTGTCCTCTCGTCCTCGCGAGTTCGTTCTCCTGAGTCGTTGGCCCGAACTACTAAGTTCTAACCAACTGCCAAGGACGCAAGTTCGAAGTGCGTACTTGGCATTGAGAAACGGCTTTTTTTTTTTTTTTTTTTTTTTTGCAGGTTAAATAAAACGGGTGAATTCTGGGAAAACGGACTGCACCCCAACCAAGTGTGCATGCTTTCACTTTCACTTTCACTCGGCAGCAGCAGCATTATTCTCTAAGATAGCGTGTCTGGTAATGACTCAGAATAACAAATTTAACAATGGGAGGAGCCTTAGCCCAACTGAATTGTGCAGTTTAAATAAAGATCCGTAGCCTAGCCTACTTTAAAAACAAATCTCTTCGCTAACGTTGCAGTCTCCTTGCTCCAAATCACTTTCAATAAGGTAACGTTAGGCCTATTAAACATTCAGATTTATTATTTTTATGTAAATCGTGCGTTTTACTTTTGTTTTCAGAGTCATGGCGTGTGGAGGGCTCATGTCCGCCCCGGTGTGTCTCATTGAAAATGATGAGAATGGGAAGCTGTGTGTTAGAAAACAGGCTAAAGATATTCTGGATGGGATCAAGGAGCCGGTGGTGGTGGTGTCTGTGGTGGGACTCTACCGTACGGGGAAATCCTACCTTATGAACCGCCTGGCAGGACAACAGTCCGGTGAGAGAAAAATGTTATCCAAGATAGGCTACTTACCAAAGCAACATTAAAAACAAAAAACTCTACCAAACTTTAAAGACTGAAATTATTAAGTCGTTTTTTGTTTTGTTTTTTTTTTTTTTTTGAAAAAAAAAGAAAAGAAAATATTCATTAACAGACCAAAGAAAACATTTTAGAACGCTACTTGCTGGAAGGACCAGATAAATAACGTTAATCCCAGAAGGTGCTCTTTTGGTTGGGTTCCAAGCATATATTTTTATTATTATTATTATTATTATTATTTAATTGTATTATTTTTTTTTTTTGGGAGGGGGGGGGGGTATGTATGTGATTAGACTTTGTAATAGTTAACCATATGTGGCAGATAATATAACAGGAATATAATTAACAGGGCTTAAGTCCAGACAATTAGCAGACTACGCCACGATATGACTCACACCCAAAGAATTTGTTACTTTGTTCTTCCAAGGCACTCAAGTTCATTGATTGATTTAGCCAGAGACAGTGGTCCAATACAAAAATGAAAGTTTACTTTTATATCAATTAACACAATAGTTCGCTCCACAATAAAAACATTTGGATTTCCCAACACACACAAGGGAATGTTTCACATGCAGCAAACAAAAAGCACTATACACTAAATCGATCAATAAGACACGCACCACTTTCACTCCTATACACACACGCAGAAAATCGTGCTGAAGCTCACCAGTGGGAGACTAGTAACTCCAGCAATGAGCATCCATGGGAAACACCCCAATCCCACGTGCCGGGTTCACACCCACCACAAAGAATTTAACCGCACTGGTGAACACACAACCACTGCATACATCAAGGGACTCACCACTCTCAGCACCTAGACAGAAAGAGGACATGAGTTACACAGTTATACACACAGATTACTTTTGTCCAGTTATGTCACCAACATGCAGGAAACCATTTGGTGACAATCATAAAACAGGAATGGCATCACAAACAGGATACAATTATTATGATTTTTTTTAGGATGTAGTGATGCTTATCAGAAACATAAAACCAACGTGAATACAAATATTATAATTCTGGAGTTCTGGATTGGCGAGTAGATTTAAATTTGGATCTCCTTATATGTTATTGTGATTTGTCTCAGGCTTTGCTCTTGGCGGCACTATTGAATCAAAGACCAAAGGCATCTGGATGTGGTGTGTCCCTCACCCCAATAAAGAAGGACACACTCTGGTGCTGCTGGACACAGAGGGACTGGGTGATGTGGACAAGGTGTGGAGGAAAACTAAGTCCATAGCAACATAAATAATCATAGTCTACCATCACCTTGTCTTGTGCTTTCACTTTCAATTTAATACTTGACAAGATTCACTGCACAGAATTATTTAGACATTACACATCGGATTTAAACTGAATGCTCTTTTGCTAGTAAAGGTAAATAAGTGGCCACTTATTATGACAGACTGTTTTGGTTTCAGGGGGATGAGAAACATGACACGTGGATCTTCTGTCTGGCTGTTCTTCTCAGCAGCACTCTAGTGTACAACAGCTTAGGGGTCATTGACAACATGGCACTGGAAAAGCTGCAGTATCCTTCCATCCTCAATACACAATAAACATGCACATTCACTGTAACAAATTTTTTAAAACACCATCATATTATTAGTGTGATTCTTCCTGAACAGCACTGAATATAGCTACGTTACAGAGCTGACCGAGAACATTCGTGTGAAGGCAGAAGGGAGCCGAGACGAGGACGAGTCAGCAGATTTCATGCGGGTTTTCCCATCGTTTGTCTGGGCTGTTCGTGACTTCACTCTGGAACTGACAATGGGGGGCGACCCAATAACATCAGACCAGTATCTGGAGAGTGCACTGAAACTCAAACCAGGTGAGACTAAATGTTGACACTAACACATACAGTATACTCTATCACTTACAGGGAAAATTGCAATCACAGACAATTTTGGCCTTTTGAAAACCATTATCATAAACCATTTTGAACTAGATAACAGGAAATTCTAGGATGCTCTTAAAGCTACAGTGTGCAGTTAGTGACACGTTAGTCATAATTGCAGAAGATTGTCTCCAAACAAACAAGTTTTCCCTAAAAAAAAAAAAAAATCCCCAAACTCATTCCTTGGGGTGAGCTTAAATTGGCTCTCATATTTTCCAACCCTGTTTCTGGAGGCAAACCAACAGTACACACTGAGGATATCTCCCTTATCTGACCCATATATTGCTGATCTTGAAGTCTCTATTTATGAGTTGCTGTCAAATCAGGTGTGTTTGGTCAGAAGGATTTGAAAATTTGGAGTGTTGGGGTCGTCTCATTCAGCTCCCGAGCTAGTAAATCAGTATATTGTGTTCATGAATTTGAGCACTGGTCAGAACGGTAAGGACCCTGGCTCCCTACACATTGGGATACTGATGACTCTATTTCTAGCGACATGACAAAGTCCACATTGTACAACATCACTAGTACTAATATTTATATGACCAAGAGCAGAACTGACATCCTTCTGGCATTATTTTTAATGTTATTTTCAGTTCTCGGGAAGGATACCTTGATTACTGAACTAGGGAGCTGATTGAGACGCACCCTTTCTGTGTCTCTAGGAACAGGGTTAAGAAAGACTGATCACTGATATAGGGTGCTTCTCAATCAGAAGGCTTCATCATATTCCTAGTGATGCTGTGTCCTTCCTAGTCCAGTCCTTCATAGGCTCAAACTTAAACGCTAGAATAAAACAGTCTAGTAAGTGTGCAAGGCTACGTCAAAAATGTTCCCGCCAAGGCACGAAGACACGGTTTAAACTTAATTTTGGAAAAATACTTTGTATAAAGATGCAAAATGAAGGCTGCCTTCCAAGGATCCTTCAAATTTAGATGTGATGATTACAGCTGAGATATGTAACTTTACCAGGACACAGCCTTCCATTTGAGAAGCACCCATAATGTATACAGTATGTTATAATTTCATAATTGTTATTAATAATCGTATTTCTTTAGGTAACTCATCTCAGGCTGAGAGGTTTAACCTGCCCCGCCGCTGTCTGCGTCATTTCTTTGCGGTGAGAAAGTGCTTTGTGTTCCCTCGGCCCGCTAGTACGCAAAACATGAGGAAAATGGAGGAACTGACCGAGAAAGATCTGGATTCAGAGTTCCTTGAGCAGGCAAACACCTTCTGCCATTACATTTATGACAACGCAGATCCAAAAATCGTCTGTGGAGGCCGCACAATTACTGGATCTGGTGTGTACCACCTTAGAAACCCTTATAGAGAACAAATTTATACAAGTTTTAATCTCTTTCGAGAACCAATAATCAATGGACATTGTATTTAAAAAAGGGTTGGCTGAACTTTGGAGTTGTGTTTCCTGACAGCTCTGGGGAACCTTGCTGAGGTTTACGTAGAGTCGATCCGCAGCGGGAAGGTTCCATGTCTGGAGAACGCAGTCGTGTCTCTAAGTAAGATCCAGAACGACCGTGCAGTGGAACAGGCCCTGGAGTCCTACATGACCGAGATGCTCAGCAAGGCTCAGCTTCCTATGGACCCTGCAGATCTGTCCAACATCCACACAGTCGCAGAGAAGAAAGCCATTGAAGGTTTCATCACCATGTCCTTCAATGACAATGACCAGATCTACCAAAAAGAGCTCATGGTGAAATTGAATTCTTGTTGTGTTTTATTTTGCATTTGCATAGAGGCGATAAGATTTAGCTTTGTATTTAAAGAAAAGTTTCATGTTTAATACAAATGAAGCTTTATAATGATGTCAATAAAACGTAACTAATTAGTATTTAATCCAACATATTCATTTACAAACTTCTGAGCAGTTTTGAACAGAAAAGTCAAAAGAGAAACATCACAAACTCTTCCTTTTCTTTTGCTAAAGTTGCTTTATTATCTAAAAAAAATAGCATGCACAAATGCATCTATTAAAGATATTGCAGTCAGTCAGTTTTTAAGATTTAGATATTCCAGTTGTTAGAAATCTTCATTCAAAAATGAGTAATCCTTAAATGGTGCACATATTATAATTTCAGAACAAAGGTGAAGGATTTAAAGTATGAACCTTTAAAACTCGTTAACATTTTATTTTAAAGAACAATTTAGTAGGATTGGACGCTACACCGGTATGAAAGTGACTACCGGTATGTTGTACCATGATATGGATTTTGCGATACCGAGAATACCGTTAGATATTCATAAATTCAGATTTTGCAGTTATATTGTTTTGTTAAATTTGGTACTCTTGACAACTTTTAACACTACTACTAATGACGATACAAAATCGAGGCTGAACTTAACCTTTTCATCTTGTGTCCAACTCGCGTGATGCACAGGCATTAATAATCGAACACTGAGCATGGTAGTGTTTGCTACCATACACACAGTGGCGGTGCTCCCCAGAATCCATAAATGCACAGTAACACAGTAAGAATACATAATGCGTAATTATTATTTTATTTTAGTTAAAACACGCAGTTTATTCGTTCGAATTATTAATGAAGGAATTATGTTGTTACAACACTATGTTGTTGTAATCCATGTGCAATATTCCAGTTCTAAAGTATAAAACAGTTATAAAACTCTCTCTCTCTCTCTCTCTCTCATTGCTTCTCACAATGTAGAGGAAGATTCAAAATGAATATCAAGACATGTGCCTGCAGAATCATCAAGCATCTCACATGCAGTGTGAAGCTGTTCTGCTTGAGGTGTTTGATACATTGGAAAAAGGCATTTCTGACGGATTATACCTGAAACCTGGGGGATACCGTCAGTACAGAGACATGCTGGCACAGCTGGCTGAGGAGTACAAAGCAAAGACAAAGTCACAAATAATGGTACTGAACACACATCCGTAATGCTGATAAAGATTAAAGATAACATGACAACAGCTAACAGTCGTGAAACTGAAACACAAAAATTCTATAATTTTCTCTCTCATGTTTTTCTAAATCTGTGCTTTTGTTATTTTCCTTAAAGCATAAAATTAGAAATTTTGAAGAATGTGCTTTTTCTTGACTGTCAAATAACACCATGACGTATGTGTTAGACTCGATATTCCAAGTTATGCAATATGATAAGGCTTCACAGTATATGGTGCACAGGTAATTTGGGCAACTGATACTTTATCTTTATTTATTTATGATACTTTAATTATTGTTTTCATTTTGGAGCTTGAAAGCCATGGTCACAGAACTTGTTTGTTGGTTTGTAACTCAGTTTGCTATCAAAACAACACTCCCATTTTTAGGAAGCAGATATTTTGAATGATTAGGAATATTTTTGTTTTTTTCACAGTGTGAGGAAGTCTTGAGTTTGCATTTGAAAGCAAAGGAAGAGGTTGGAAATATGATTCTACGATCCGACGAATGTCTCAGTGCAGCGGAACAGGAAAAAGAGGGTACAATTCAAATCATCTGCATACTTATCTGTCAATCAAGGCTCGCAGTGATAGACTGTACAATGACTTTAATCAGAGCACAGAACAGAAACAGATTTTGTGATTAAGTTATAGCTGCAGTAGCTCAAACTTTCATTACATCTCGTGTGTATCTGTATTGTCTAGCTGAGTCACAATGAGTAAACTTTCACTTTCTCTTTCTCTATACAGTGCAGAGATTAAAGAATGAGATCATAGAGCAGCGGCAAAGAGGCCTAGAGGAACATAACAAGTTACAGGAGCAGGCGTTTAAAGACATGCAGAGAACCCATAAGGAGCATATCGATCAGATCATTCATCAGATGGAGAGAGAGCACGAGAGAATAAGGAGAGACAATGAACAAGTCCTGGAAGCCAAACTGAGGGTAAGAACAGTCACTCTAAAGATTCTCACATGTTCAATGGTGTTCTTAAAGAGAGAAAATTTGTAAGTAGAATTAAAGAAAAGACCAGTCACAATTCGGTATGCAAGTCGAGGAAACTCAGATGAAATTCTGTAAGTAAAAGTAATTGCTGTTGAACTTTCTCTCAATGGAATATGGGATGTTTTTTTTTTTAGATAATAAAATTTACTAAAGGTTTGAATAGAGTACATTGAGCTGTTTGGTCTGAATTAATTGCAAGGTAATGCTCAAAGTTAGAGGGATATTCAATGTAATGTTATTGAAATCCCAATATATTGCTGTTTTCAAAAATCAGCAATTTCAGCAAATGTATAATTGAAGTTATACTGTCTTTAAATGCATATATACAGAATAAACAAAAGTAAGAAGTAATGTAGAACCTAAAATGTGTATGCTAACTACTGTATATAGAATATTGGTAATTTATGACATGCTTGATTAAATGTATTGTCTGAGTTTTTTTGAGGTCAAGATTAGGATTAGATATTCTTTATTCAGATGCTGTTTGTGTTGCAGGAGAAGGAAATTCTTCTACAGCAGGGCTTCCAGCAGGACGCTGCCCGGATGCAGAGAGAGATTGACAGCTTGAAAGCTGACATGAATAAACAGGAGACATCCCAACCCTCCACGATGAGCAAGGTTTTGGATGGTATCGGCACTGCGGCGGCTTTGTTCTTGCCAGGCTTCATTCCTAAAGCAGCTGGGATTGGTCTATCTTGGCTCTCAAAACGGTTTTGAAAATGGACATGCATTATTCACACACACACACTCACCTAAGCATAGACTATATGTATTATTCTTCAACACAGCTTGAATTGTCCTGCAGTAACTTGTCATTGCTTGTGAAATTGAGTTGCTTAATTGTGAGTTGCAAAAAAAAATGTTTTCTCCTAAGTGACATTCACATTTAAAGTCTAGTTTATTAACTGCCAAGCTTGCACCAACATGTTATGAATAATAAACAAACCTGTGCTATCAGGGTGATGTGAACATTTCTTATTACATAATCTGTGAATCCTGATGTAAATCTTCCTGGGAACCTTCAAATTGATAGTTTGATATTTGGCCATGTTGAGATTATGACATTGGCCAATATCTGAGTCCACTTGTCAGATTAAGAAAGCCATTTCAGTGGACAATTTAATGGGCTCTATACTTATACCACTCTTATATTGTTTATGTTTGTTGGTAATCAGATAAAATAATTTTCACCTATAGGCTGAAAGTGGTCTGTGAAATATAATAAAATATTTGATTCAGACTTATTGTGTCTTTTTCTCAAAATAACACTATTATGACAAATTAGTTAAGTAATTTATATAGTAGCACATAACTGTATTCCATCCAAAAGAGCTTAAAAGTAAGCAAGAGCTACTAAGCGATGTGTGTGTAACTGTCACAGTCTGTCTTGTCTTTCGCCTCATCACTACACTTCCCAGCATCCCTCTTGTCTACACACTTGCTTGTCATCATCATCACCTGTCATCATCTGTGCCACCTGTTAATTAGTATGTGTATTTAGTTCCTGCTTGTCTTCTGTCAGTTCAGTGCTCATTCTTCTGCCAGTCAGAACACTTCAGAACACAACCTCAGAACAAGGTTGATTATTTTCATAAGTAAATGTTGTGTTGGAATTTCTTCGTCTACACAACTTGTGGCAGTAACAGATTTTGTAACAGAGTGTAACACAAAACTTCCATAACTGAAGTCCAAAAGGATGACTTTTGGTTGCACTTAGGTTCAAGAATTTAACTACCATGAATTAAACTCAATTAAAATGTTTTATAAATTATGTAAATAAAACAAATGCCTACTTGTTACTTTTAGGCAGTCTATATATAATATATTATAAAATATTTTGACTACTACAAAACAGACTGAACTACGGTATATGTGGAGTACTTTAACTAGGATTTAAAATATCAATGTATGTTTGAATTAAATATTTTAAAAAGGTCTGAGAATTACCACATCTGAGAAATGGTACTGTACTTAAAGTAGTATGTTTTGTATTAAATTTGTATTATGCAATGTCCTGTCTAATTTGTGCCAACAACAGAAGGACAAGAAGTACAACCATTTAAAAGCTGAATTTGTGATATAGCAACTTGAAGGTGCTCTAAGTGATGTCGGGTGACGTGACTTCTTGTTGACGTTTAAAGTATTTTCAAACAAAACGGAGGCTAGATAGACCCTCCCTCCTCCTCATCTGCACTGACCCCCCAAACCCCACCCCCAGGGCCTTCTTCTCAGTTATTGGCTGGAACAGTTTGTCATGTTTCTTGGAGCGGGTTGCCGCAGTTTGTTTTTGTTGCCATTTGTGGAGCCTGGGTTGTCTGCATAGGCCGCGTTTTTTATAGTGTGTCTAGGGGACAGGCAGGTAGCGGATAGTGAGGAGATGTTGTATGTGACAAAAAAAATGTTTGGGCCTAAAAAACGTGTGACATCGCTTAGAGCACCTTTCAGCATGTTGCGTTATTAAAAAAGGCTTCAAAATTATTTTTTAGGTATGACTGTGTTTTTGTGGAACGTCTTTCCAAGTATAGTTAATCACAGACATTATTTTACACATCAGCTAGTCTAAAAATCAAGAGGAAATTCCTGAGCACCCATGGAAAACTAGCCTTCCGGTTTGGAACAAATTTGTCATGACTGCGCAATTCAAGCTTTACATGCCACCATTTCTTGTAGCACATTGAGAAATAACAGCATCTTGCAAAGTGTATGTTTGTATATTTGAAAGAGGATGTGGGTTATGTGGCCGCTGGATTGTTATTGATGGTGCCGCGGCTGTTGTACACCAGAGTGCTGCTGAGCAGAACGGCCAGAGAAAAAAATCCAGCATTCTTAGAGTCTCCCTGAAACACAGCGTCTTCAAAATCAAAGCATCGACCATTTAACAATATTAACAAATCTACAGTTCAACCCTTATCCTCACCTTGTTACTTCAGTAGAAGTACTGAAAAATAATGACTCATTTAAGAGTAAATAAGCAGTTTGCTTAAAAACTACTCAAGTAACTACGTTACAAAGTACTTTAGACTTGTTTTTCTATTTTTACCCAAAAGATGATAGCTAGCCCTATATGGAGCGCTAAAACTCACATGTCAGCCAGGATTTGGCTTCTGGGAGGTCCTTTTCTTTTACAGAATGGTTCATTAAAGGGTTAGTTCACCCAAAAATGAAAATTAAGTCATTAATTACTCACCCCCATGCTGTTCCAACTCCGTAAGACCTTCGTTCGTCTTCGGAGCTCAAATGAAGGTATTTTTGATTCAATTTGAAAGCTCTATCACTGGTACATCGATGCCTAATAAAAACTTGACGGCCCAGAAAGTCATTGAAGAAAATAGATTAAATATTCCATGTGACAACAGTGGCTCAAGTATAAGTTTATCAAGCGACGAGAATACTTTTTGTGCGGAAAAACACTTGGCAACCAGTTGGATCAGTTAGGCATGTTGACATTTTATTTTATAACTCCGATTGTATTCGTCTTAAAGAAGAATGTCGTGTATGATGGCTTGAGGGTGAGCAAATCATGGGTGAGGAATTTATAATTTTGGGTGACCTCTCCCTTTATGTAACGGGACTTTAAGTCTCGCCTAGTAGGGGAATATTTAAATAGTTACCCTGGGAGATTTAGAAGCGAAAGGAACTTAGTCCCCGCTCCAGTTCTTTTAAGTCTCAGTATGCAGTATGCACTAAAGTGTATGTTTTATCTTACACTACTACAAAATGCAAAAGGAATACGTGGTGTAGGCTTCAGGTAAGTATGTCAGAGCGGTGGCTTCCTAAAGTGCATGAAGTGAAATGGAAATAATTTGAAGTCACGTCCCCACCCACCTAATCCTAATAGTGTAAGCGAGATGCCCCTACCCCAAGATAAGTTCAGAAATAACTGTCAAATATTTTAGTTTGAACAACTAATAATTTATTTTTCTTCCCTCAATAGGTTACGTATTTGCTGAAAGAGACAGCTCAAACAAATAAAATGACAATCAAAATAAAAAAAATAAAATAACAGTTCTAGTGTTCTTGTTTTCTTGAATGATCTTCAACTGACTAATATATTCAGAACAACACCTTTAAACACCTCCAAAGTGTTTACCCAACCTTATTATCTGGATAAGGATATTCTCATTAAACACAGAAAAACTTATTCACAACCCTGAGTACAAATAACTTTTGTGATTCAATTCAAATAACTCATTCCATTAAATGACTCACTTCAAATGACCCATTTCACATGCATAGTTAACCTTGAAATCACTAAACGACTCTTTTGAATCAATCTTATGATTCAGCTTTCAATCAACTCAGCAATCACAGTTCAAACTTACAATTGAAACAATCAGTTTGTTCAAACATTCAGTTCAGTCCATTCTGATTCAGTAAAATGTTCATATGTTCATGTGTACGTGTGTGTACTGAAATGTTGTACCAGTCTGTGGCAACGACGGCTTCGAAGCAATGACTTTGAAGACTTTTAGGAGATTCGTGAAGGCTTGTGATGATGACCTGTGATGATTTAATGAACAGTTGAGACAGAACAGCGAGACGTCGTCAGGATGGCAGGGTAATAAGCAAAAAAAATAAAAATCACGAGAAAAGTTTTAGTGTGGCCCTCCAAAAAATCTTCCTAAAACAAAACGACTCAGTTCAGCTCTCACGCGGCTCGCGTACACGGAATGATCTGGATCATACAAAAAAAAATGTCTCTCAAAAATACACACTGGTCCGGAACGATTTTCAGTCCCTTTATAGACAAAACTAAAACGATTCACTCCAAAAACTACTCTTGCAGTCTGCACACGCGATCTTGTTCACTAACAAGTGCACTTAAACGGACTGCAGGCAGAAAACTCTCGCTCCACACAGTTCACATCACTTCAGAAAAAAAACAGTAGGCTCTTGAAAATATGTTCGGTTAAAGCAACGACGACACCCGGCAGTGTTATGAATGAACTCACGACTCCAGGCAGCAATCTTCCTCGTGCACTCAGCCAAGCTTCCAACAACACTGTTCTCCGTCCGAAGATATAACCGACCGAACTTCAGCTCTAATTGCGGTTCTCGTGTCACACGACGATATAGGTATACTCTAAACTCATAAAACTCAATCTGACCGTTTTTTCTTCTCGTTTTCAGCGAAACTCTCGAATTCTCCTCCTCACCCTTCTCCTTCCCAGACGTCTCTGCGCGAGCACACCGGAAAAAGAAAAACCCCGTCAAAATAAAAGTCCCGTTAGAAAAGTACCTCCGTTACATTTAGATACATTCATCATGAAAATACTTGAGATAGCTTGATAAACACAGATATTATCGCTAAGTACCCAAATTGAAAATTAAGTCATTAATTACTCAACCCCTTGCTCGAACACAAATGAAGGTATTTTTGATTTGAGAGGTGGATCACTGCTACATAGGATGCCTAAGCGATTGAAACTTGATGGCCCAGATAGTCATTGAAGACTTAATTTTCATTTAGCAAAAACCTCCACTACAACAAAATAAACCATAATTTCAGTATGACTAATTTTTATCTTTTACAGTGCCTGTAAGACAGACATATTGCATTAAAACTCTGTTCCCCACATTGTGTGATGTTGTATAAATAAGTGGCCACTTATTCTGACAGACTGTTTCTGTTTCAGGGGGATGAGAAACTTGACACGTGGATCTTCTGTCTGGCTGTTCTTCTCAGCAGCACTCGAGTCTAGTGTACAACAGCTTAGGGTCATTGACAACATGGCACTGGAAAAGCTGCAGTATCCTTCCATCCTCCATACACATCCACTAAAGTACTTTGAGTAAAAGTACAGATACCCCTTGCTAAATTTTACTCAAGTAAGTACTACAGTCAGACCTACTTAAGTAAAAGTACTGAAGTACTTTTTAAAAAGTAGCTTTACTTGAATATCAAGAGTACAAGAGCACACTTTTATATTGCATTACTACTGCCACAGTGCTGACATATAGGCCTATGTACAGAAACGTCCTACATGGAGAGGAGTAATGAAAAATGTTGATGATAATACCTTGGAGAATGTAAATGGAATTGAAAGTAAAATCAAGTCATTTTCATCTTTTTGCCATGTTGCTTTATTTAATATGAAAATTTCAGAAAATTCAGAAAATTTAAATAGCCACTGGTTGACACATTTACGGGATGGACCTGCTGTGTCTTCATCCATTGTTTCGTTCATGGTTTCGTCTCTTATCTAAATCTGATCATGGAGTTGACTTTGGCGGAAAGCTGAGGGTGATTGCTGATAGCCTGTCCCAATCAGTGGCTTCTGCAAAATCCAATCACATTTGAGAAGGAAACAACAAATTGAGGGTTTGGGTTTCCGAAAATTTTGTTCCGGAATCCAGTCATGAAAATGGAATTTAGCCTACTAACGCTACTAACGCACAAAATAATGAATGGATGCATACATGGAAAGTAGAACTGTGCAATAAATCCGACATGGTCTGTGAATTTCCAAGCACAAAAATACTGCTATCTAAAAATATAATCTATTTGTTCTGCTCAGCTGCGGCACTTTGTCTAGGCTACATACTCAAGTAAGCGTGACATTTTTATGGTGTTTTCAGCGTCTCACAAACAATTTGAGGATATGAATTAATGAACATTTCCAGAGATGCTCTGAGAGAACGCCTAACGAGCATTTTCATAATTTTATTTGAGAAAAACCATTGTCAAATACACTTTGAAACAATTCTTCACTACAACTTAAAAGTTAGGAAATCTAGGCATACAATAGAACATACTTCTCAAAATAAGAACAACAATACATTTTATTTAAACATTATTTAAAAAGGAACATATATATTTTTGTCCATGGATTATTTTAGACAATCTGTTTTTGCAGTGCTTCCCCCAAAAATAAAGGGACACAAGTTTAAATTTGCATTTGATTACCACTGTTTTTGATAATATATTTGGATTAAATCATAAAAAGAAACATACATTTTCTGAATAAAATACATTTCATAGGACTATATTATTCTTAAACATTTTACTAAATGATCAATGTTAAAAAAATAAGTAGTTAATCTAATTCATTTTCAATTGTTTTTAACTGATTAGACATGTTTTATTTAAATTTTAATAAAGACAAACAAATGGTTTCAAGTTTGTTTTAGTAAAAGCATTTGTTCAATAAAAAAAACCCTGTTTTCGTTAATTTAACGGTCATTTTAACTGATGATAATAATAATAATAATAACCATAATTTAGTAATTCTGTTTATTTATTTAATAATTGATTAATACTGTAAACCGTGATATTGTCTTGAATTGAGTCATCACACTGTGGAAATCTCCTACCATTACAACCCACACAGGAGAGTTACGCACCCTTGCTGTTAAAAAATGAACCAAAAAAAAGTTTTTTTCTCTGAGTAAATTTTAAATGAGCTACTTTTTACTTTTACTTGAGTAGATTTTTAGACCGGTAATTTTACTTGTAAAGGAAAATAGTAGTACTTTTACTTGAGTAGAATATTGTCTTTCCATCTCTGCTAAATATAATCTTACTAAATAAAAAACACGCATGATTGAGTTTTGTAAGCCATAACTTTAAATGAATAAATTTTTAATTCAATAGTGATTTGCATTAAAGTGGTATTTATTTAGATTTGAGTCCTTTCATCATCACCTTGTATTGGAGTAAGGCAGGAAGGATTTCTGATACAGCTCCAACAATAGGCGTCAAATATTCCTTCACAAATCCCTCAGAACTTTTCTCTTCCTTTTCTTTTTTAAGATTCGTTATCTCTTCATTCAGAAAATCAGCTTTCTCCCTAAAGCCTTTGTTTAGCATCTCCGCCTGCTCCTTCAGTTTGCTCTCAATGGCTCTGTCCATCTCCTTCTGCAGCTGGTCCCTCTCCTGGTAAAACTTTTCCTCCATCTGCCTCATTCGGTCCTCCTGCCGCTCTTTTTCTGCCTGCGTCATTCGTTCAACCTGAATGCGTTTCTCCTCTTCCTCTTTATACTTCCTTTCCAGCAGAGCATTCTTCTCCTTTTCTTCTGTCAGATAAAAAAGGAGAGAACTGATGTGAAACATGATGCTAAGTGAAAGTGCAGAGTGAAAATATATGGTAACCCATACTCGGAATTTGTCCACTGCATTTAACCTAGCCTAGTTAGTCCGCACATTAGGAGTAGTAACACACTACACACACTGCAAACCGTGGACACACAGACCCAGAGCAGTGGGCAGCCATTTTTGCTGTGGCGATTGGGTGTTAGATGCCTTGCTCAAAGGAAACCTCAGTCATCTGCTTCTAGTATTGACAATCAAACCCGCAACCTTCGGGTTACCAGTGTGCCCCTGATGCTAATACTAAACCTCCCGAATCTGAACTCCCAAGATGCTTTAAGAATTTGGGTTTGGTTTCCATTTCATATGGATTTTTTCAATTACAAATGCTGCAGGATGAAACTGGCTAATGAATTACAAATATTCTTAAGGTTGGTAAAGATTTACCTTGAATCTTTCTGTCGTTTTCAGTGAGTTTTGTGTCTGTGTAGAGGATGCTGTTTGCTTCAGCTCCTCGCTCATTCAGAAACTCGTTCAGCACGGCCTCAGCCTGCACATAAACATCTGTATTTGAGAACATCTATAGACATACTCATAACTCTTTTTTACTCAAGGAACCATTACATAAAAATGCACAAAACGTGTCCTCACCGATACGCCTTTGTTGGGTTCTCTACGGAACTTCTCAACAATGGCGTCCCTGTCTCTGCAGTAGAGTTCATGTCCTCCAGACTGACTGTACTCTCCATTCTGCAGCCGTTTATTCATGTCAGAGAACAGATTCTTCAGCAGATCTTGACACTTTCTCTCTGACGCCATCTCATTCTCTTTCAGCAGGCCTACATAGTGTACATCTATGTTTTCCTAAACATACACACACATAAAGTACATACATCACATATACACACTGGAAAAAGTCTGTTATAATAGCTGAGATATTGGTCCATCTATGCCCCCCTTCAACGACAATATATAACGACTTCAGCTAAATATAATTTAAAATAAAGCACAATGATTAATTAACTATATTATAGCAATATTAATTTAGGAATATAGCTGCATTAAAATGAGCGTGCATACAATTGTGCATTTAAAAACTCACCACTAGTTTTTTTAGGTATTCTCCTTTTTCATCTTTAAAAGAGCGTTTCATAAACTCAGAGGTGGCCAGCCTGCTGAACTTCTGGTGCCCAGTGGCAATATCATCCACATTTACTGGGAACTTGTTCTTCACCTGCAAAGAACAACATGCTTTGTCACTGGATGGCTGTAACAATTAAATTAGAGTACTTCAATTAAAACTGTTCAGTAAAAAAATATATATTTTAATTATTGCTTTATTTATTTATTGAATATTAACATGTTAAATTAATAACATGATGCTTTAAACTATGGCCTGCTGTAGGTGACCTGTATATGTGTAATTTTATTTAACATCATATCAAATCAGCTTTAGATGAGTCAAGGACAGTTTGCAGACTATCAATGCTAACTAAATATATGAAATTGTGTGTCTTACCTCTTCCATCCCGCTCTGATACACCATCAACGCTTCTTGAACAGCTGCCTGGTTCTCTAGATTTGCGAGGGTAACCACTGCATTCTCCAGACAGGGCATCTTCCCACTGCTGATTGTATCCACATAAATCTTCACCAGGTGCCCGAGCACTGACAACACACACAAACACTTTTAACCTTTTCAAAAGTATAAAGGCTTATAGGTTGAAGTTCACACTCTGAACACTGAAAATTTCCGATAACTTAAACTGGTAAAACACTCACAATTGCCAGTAACTTTGTGTCCTCCTTTCAGTGTTTTCACTGCACTCCTGTGAAAGATGTGGTCACAAAAACGACCCGTGACCTGCAGAAAATCTGCTACAAGGTCCCGTTCTTGCAAGCTTTCTAAGCGGCTCATGTTTTCAGGCGAGGCAGGAGATGGGAACACGAAACAGTTCCGGGATGGGAAATAGTTTCGGATGCATTGACGGGGCAGATTGTAGTCGCTGGTTTTCTTATTTACACCTGAATTAAGTTTTTAGGAAAACATAACACATTTTACCAAAGAAGATTGTGTCAACATTTTTTATTGTTGTTAATATTTAGTGTCTAATTATTTATATTCACATACTGGTGCTCGACGTTTATAGAATTTCTGTCTAAAATACCTTTTTTCAGCTGGAGGGCAAACTCCAGGTACTCATCCGGAGTCACGTTCCGTCCATCAATTTCCAGTTTCAAGGTGAAATCTCTAACCACCCAGATGAATGATGGGAAAAACTGCACAAACTGAGAATCCTCTTCCTCCTCGTCTGCTGTTGATCTGATCTTGATCTGCTCAGCGAGCTCACTAACGTAGCTGCAGCACATTGAGAAATAACAGCATCTTGCAAAGTGTATGTTTGTATATTTGAAAGAGGATGTGGGTTACGTGGCCGATTAAAGGATACTGCAGATTTTCCACTGCATTGTTATCGATGGTGCCGCGGCTGTTGTACACCAGAGTGCTGCTGAGCAGAACGGCCAGAGAAAAAATCCAGCCGTCATTCTTAGAGTCTCCCTGAAACACAGCGTCTTCAAAATCAAAGCATCGACCATTTAACAATATTAACAAATCTACATCAATCCTTATCCTCACCTTGTCCACATCACCCAGTCCCTCTGTGTCCAGCAGCACCAGAGTGTGTCCTTCTTTATAGGGGTGAGGGACACACCACATCCAGATACCTTTGGTTTTCGACTCAATAGTGTTGCCAAGAGCAAAGCCTGAGGGAATTTGATTTTTTTATTATTATTAGCACGATGTACCTAATATTCACAGATTAAGTTGGCGTGTCAACTCACCGGACTGTTGTCCTGCCAGTCGGTTCATAAGGTAGGACTTCCCCGTACGGTAGAGTCCCACCACAGACACCACCACCACCGGCTCCTTGATTTTACTCAAGAGCTCAATGGCATCCTTACAGACGTGGAGAGATCCGTTCACATTCTCCACCAAACAAATGGGTGAAGACATTCTGGCATTAGACATGCTGACTCTCTCTAGCTCTTCCTGTTGGCTAAAGAGGGGAATTATCATTTGGGTACTGTAAACAAAATGTACAAAACCTGTAGACACAACATCCCTCAAAACAATTAATTCTTCATGGACTTTCAAATATACTATACCATTTATAGTCTGTGTTAGCCACTAAAAACCTATTTTTTTCATCTCTATAAAAACAGTGTGAAATGGTCACTGTCATTATGATCCTTCATATACACCAGAGACCTGTTCATGTTGTTAATTCTTCCGTAGTTAATTCTGTTCTTAAAACTCACATGCTTTATTATGCTACAAGAATTATGATTTCAGTATTGTCTTTCTGTATTCAATGCTGCTAGGATTGGATAAATATAGTATAATATGTCTCATTTGTATGGTTTGTTAACCTAACCTAACAAAACTTATCAATTCACAAAACTAATGGAATGCATAGCTGATATAAAAAATTGGATGACTATAGTAATTTCCTACAACTAAATTCTGAAAAAACAGAGATTCTAATTATTGGACGAAAAACGTCCTCGCGTAATAACCTAGAAAACTGTCCAACACTTGATGGCTCTAACACTCGTCAGTTGGGAACCTGGGTGTGCTCTTTGATACCAAAGTCACGTGTCTATTATCTGTAAAACCACATTTTTCCATCTTAAAACTATATCTAAATTACACCATATGCTCTCATTGACAAATGCGGAACAGTTAGTTCATGTGTTCATGACATCAAGGCTAGATTATTATAATGCTCTACTGGGTGGTTGCCCTGTACACTTAATAAACAAACTACAGCTGGTTCAAAGCAGCTCGAGTTCTTATACCAGAACCAGGAAGTATATGATCATATTCGCCCGGTTCTGTCAAGCCTGCATTGGCTGCCTATTAAACATCATATACATTTCAAAATATTGCTGATTACTTGAAAAGCATTAAATGGTTAAGCTCTGCAGTACTTGAATTAGCTCTTAAAACATTATAGTCCTTTGTCTATTGCGATTTCAAAGTTCCAGCCAGTTACCTACAGAATATCAAAATCAACTGCTGGCAGTAGATCCTTTTCCTGTTTAGCACCAAAACTTCAGAACAATCTTCCTAACGTTGTCTGGGAAGCAGACACTCTCTGTCAGTTCAGAGCTAGACTAAAAACACATCTCTTTGACCTAGCATACACATATTATCGACTTCCATAATTCAATGTCATCTGCATAGATTAGATCAGCCGGAACTGGGAACACTTCCATTAAATCCTGATGTACTCGTTACACCATAAGAAGAATGGCATCTATGCTAATTTTGGTGTCTATGTTTATCCTGATGTTTTCCGGCAACCTGCCGGATCCAGGCCATTTCCAGATCTGATGAAGGACCTACCCAACGCAGTGCTGAAGTGCCAAATAGAATCTCCGTATGGAGGATCTCTATTCCACTCTACAGATAAAGCGTTGAGGAAATTATGGTTCACGTACAACCCAGAAGTAATAAAAATAAAATACAATTCTGTATCAAAATTTAGAGGCAAGACAAGTAGTTTGTTTAGGCATGGTTTGAGGGAATTACAAACCTGTGCACATATTCAAACCCACATAGGCCTATAGACTCAATTCTTAATGCGAATGTGAACGTGAATATGCCATTAGCATCCAGATGATCAGCAATCATCTTAGCGGTCCCTAATTTAATAAGAAATTATCATTTCGATGGAAGTGAATCAATCAGCAGGAAAATAACATTATTCAAGAGCTGCTTTAAAACCAAACCAATCTCTGTTACCTTAAATTATATCTTTAATTCTGTAAAGCTTCTTTGAAACAATCTACATTTTTAAAAGTGCTACATAAATGACTTGACTTAAAAAAATATTGATAAAATAATATTATAAATGTATTTATCCAGAAATCAAGCTTGAGACTTTTATGACGTGGCAACAAATGCCAGTAGCACCTCATTGCAGTACACAAGATCAGGGGGCGGAGTTGGATCCAGATCTAAGGGGTGGAGATGGGTAGGATTAGGGGTGGGGTTATGGATCAGGGGGCAGAGATGGGTAACTCCTCCCCCTGGGTTTTGTGTTCCGCAGTGAGGACCATCTCACAATTGCTGCCCACTTTCATTTAGCCATTTGACATCACATCACCACAGATCAAAAGGACTACAAGTAAAAGATAATGTTATATATTATTATAAATAATTTATTAAAATAATTATATAATAGCAATAATAAGCTACATTAACATAGGTAAATATTATAATAAAAATGTATCGATTTTTGGAAAGGAATTAAGGAACAACAAACGTCCTGAGATTATGTGATTCTAAATGTTTTCCGAAGCCGCCAAAAGGAAAATAAGTGTGGTCTCAAATAGGAAAACACTAGTTAGCCTATTTATCAGCCGCAGATAATTCAAATCCCAAAAAAATCCAAAACCCCCTCCCCCCCCCTACCAATCCAAACCAACTCCAAAACATTTACATATTTAGAATCAGTGTTTAATAATGCATATTTAAATGATAAAGTTATAATATAAATAATTTATAATATAAATAAGAATATATGACAATAAAAATCACAATGTATAACTGCACAATTAAAGGTTTCGAATGGGGGATGAGCTGATTACATTGATAGCCTAATATGTTTGCACTGATTTAGCCTACAATATCCGGCATATTTTAATAAATGCAAAAGAAAGAAAAGAAAGTTCACTTACATAACCCTAAATGTATATCGTGTCTCGACTCAGTATGATGAGATCTGCTCTTTCTTCCACGATGCTTCTTAGTCGCAGAACGGAATTACAGGTATAATGTACCGCAACGAGGGTCAGGACTGACCAAGGGTTTTTCACGATCCACCCAAATTTATTGCGGAGTTGACTTTAAACGGTCGATTTCTGGGAAACCTTGTCCAAATGCCAAACCGAACCAGCGTTGCTTCGCTTTTAGTTTCACTTTCGTGTAGCATCACTGACTGATTCGCCAATGAGAGAAAACGCCTCGACTCTGTCTGTACCATTTATGGTGGAAAAGATCACAACAAACACGCAGGAGGTTCTGCGAGTTTGCACGTCTGTTGTTACTTTGAGAGTTTCACAATCCTGGGGCCTCGTTAACGGTTTTAAACTATTTTTTTTACTTCATCTGCCTAATAACAACGGTCATTTCATAATGTCGTAGCATGCAATCACTAGAACATGACGTACGTTGTTGCTTACGTTGTTGCTTGTTTTGTCATTGCAATCTTTTTTTTTTCTTTTTTTTTTTGTTATTTTTATCAACTAATTGCTCTAAGATCATTCTTTTTAGCATTTATGTTGATAAACAGAATGTTTAAAGTTTTGTTTTGAGGGGCGACTTATTAATAACGTTTTTAGAAGCGGTTTTGAAAGTCAAAACAGAAAGTAGAAATACCTTTGGCCTAATTTTCACAGGTTTTCAAAGCTTTTTGTAATGTGAAGCACATAACCTTAAAGTAATTGCCGACTAATTAATCACATCTGTTTACCAATTTCTTTAATGAATGACCTTAGACTTGAGGTGTATTTATAATCTTTTGACACAACGTTTAAACTTTAAATAAATAGACTTTAAATAATGTGTTGCCTATTCTGTACAGTTCAGCAACGTAAAAATAGCTGTTGTTATAGTTTTACACGCTGTAAGAATCTTCAGAGTCATCAGGAGTCATGGCGTTTGGCGTGTCCGCTCCGGTGTGTCTCATTGAAAACGATGAGAATGGGAAGCTGTGTGTTAGGAAACAGGCTAAAGACATTCTGGATGGGATCAAGGAGCCGGTGGTGGTGGTGTCTGTGGTGGGACTCTACCGTACGGGGAAATCCTACCTTATGAACCGCCTGGCAGGACAACAGTCCGGTGAGAGAAACTGTTGAAAGTCTCTCACGTAGTTAGGCCCATAGATATACATTTTTATGGTTAGGCCTGCCTGGCCCACATGCTCAGATGTGTCTCTCAATATGAACTTTCAATGAGAGCATTTTATGGAAAAATAACACAATCAAAAACAAACATCATAATAAAACATGTAGGCTAGCTGTGTTATACGTAAGGTATGTATGTGTGTATACAGTGGGGCAAAAAAGTATTTAGTGCAAGTTCTCCCACATAAAAAGATGAGAGGCCTGTAGTTTTCATCATAGGTAACGTTACACTTCAATTATGAGAGACAAATGAGAAATAAAATATCCAGAAAATCGCATTGTAGGATTTTTAATGAATTTATTTGCAAATTATGATACATACACATATATATACATGTATGTGTGTGTGTGCGCGCATTTGTCTCAGGCTTTGCTCTTGGCGGCACTATTGAATCAAAGACCAAAGGCATCTGGATGTGGTGTGTCCCTCACCCCAATAAAGAAGGACACACTCTGGTGCTGCTAGACACAGAGGGACTGGGTGATGTAAAGAAGGTGAGGAGGAAGACCATTCAGCATCCACAGTGATGTTTCGGTTGGTAAAATAATTTCCATAATTTCAGTATGACTAATTTTTGTCTTTTACAGTGCTTGTAAGACCGACATATTGCATTAAAACTCTGTTCCCCACATTGTGTGATGTTGTAGTAAAGGTAAATAAGTGGCCACTTATTCTGTAGCTGACAGACTGTTTCGGTTTCAGGGCGATGAGAAACATGACACGTGGATCTTCTGTCTGGCTGTTCTTCTCAGCAGCACTCTAGTGTACAACAGCTTAGGGGTCATTGACAACATGGCACTGGAAAAGCTGCAGTATCCTTCCATCATCAATACACAATAAACATGCACATTCACTGTAACAAATTTTTTAAAACACCATCATATTATTAGTGTGATTCTTCCTGAACAGCACTGAATATAGCTACGTTACAGAGCTGACCGAGAACATTCGTGTGAAGGCAGAAGGGAGCCGAGACGAGGACGAGTCAGCAGATTTCATGCGGGTTTTCCCATCGTTTGTCTGGGCTGTTCGTGACTTCACTCTGGAACTGACAATGGGGGGTGACCCAATAACATCAGACCAGTATCTGGAGAGTGCACTGAAACTCAAACCAGGTGAGACTATGTACCTCTCATACATAAGAAATAATAAAAATAAAAAACAGTTAAACATTTTTAGTGTTTCCTGCCCTCTCGGCTGAGAGCTTCTGTTGTACATGCACTGCCCAGCTGAAAAAAAAATTCACTGTTTGGATTTAAATGGGCAAATGCTTACGAGTCTATGACTAGATCATTATCGCAGTGACTTTTCATTTCTCAAACAACCATGTTGGATAACACAGGGGCAGTCGTAGCCTAATGGTTGTACAGTCACACTGGTAACCCGAAGGTTGTGGGTTTGATTCTCAATACCAGCAGCAGATGACTGAGGTTCCCTTGAGCAAGACATCTAACCCCCAATCACTCCCTGGGTGCCACAGCAAAAATGCCCACTGCTCTGGGTGTGTGTGTTCACTGCTCCTAATATGTGTGCACTAGTATGTTTTATTTGTTTTTAGGCAGTTGAATATAACTTTTTTTTTTTTAAACTGTAGTACAAACATTACTCCCGCTCGTCAACGGCAGCTGTCACAGTTGCTTTGTGACAAGAACAATCCAGACATTAAATTCATTGAAAATCTTTGGGATTTGCTGGTGTAGATTTTAGAGTGCTCGACTCTTGCATTGACAATACAAGATCTTGACCAAAAATAAATGATTTTCAAACGAAAATCTCGATGGAAATAAATGTTGAGATGTTATTTCCATCAATTATGGTTAGAAGAACTGTTACCAAACAACATGCTAGACGCATAATAATCACTGAAATTATGATCCAATCATACACTCTTAAACATGTACCTGTATAAATCCAAACAGTTCAATTATTACTGCTTTTTTAATGTTATTTCTTATTTTAGGTAACTCGCCTCAGACTGAGCAGTTTAACCTGCCCCGCCGCTGTCTGCGTCATTTCTTTGCGGTGAGAAAGTGCTTTGTGTTCCCTCGGCCCGCTAGTACGCAAAACATGAGGAGAATGGAGGAACTGACCGAGAAAGATCTGGATTCAGAGTTCCTTGAGCAGGCAAACACCTTCTGCCATTACATTTATGACAACGCAGATCCAAAAACTGTCAGCGGAGGCCGCACAATTACTGGATCTGGTGTGTACCTTCACAGAAGCGCCTGTAGAAAAAATGTTGCAGCAGATTTAAGCAGCACTTCAAGTAGTTTTATGCAGATAAATAAGTTTGAAGAAACTAATGAAAAGTAAAAGAAAGAACAAATGACTGACTGAACTATGGAGTTGTGTTTCCTGACAGCTCTGGGGAACCTTGCTGAGGTTTACGTAGAGTCGATCCGCAGCGGGAAGGTTCCATGTCTGGAGAACGCAGTCGTGTCTCTGGCTAAGATCCAGAACAACCGTGCAGTGGAACAGGCCCTGGAGTCCTACATGACCGAGATGCTCAGCAAGGCTCAGCTTCCTATGGACCCTGCAGATCTGTCCAACATCCACACAGTCGCAGAGAAGAAAGCCATTGAAGGTTTCATCACCATGTCCTTCAATGACAATGACCAAATCTACCAAAAAGAGCTCATGGTAAAGTACCCGCTGACAAACAAATTCAAATTAAAGTGCACATCTTTGGAAAGGCTAAGTTTCTTACCTTTTCTATGTTTCTTTCTTTTGTTTTAGGGGACAATTTATGATGAATATCAACAGATTTGCCAGCAGAATAGGGAAGAATCTGTCATACAATGTGAGGCTGTTCTGCATACTGTCTTTGATAAACTGAAAAAAGGCATTTCTGATGGATCATACCTGAAACCTGGAGGATACAGACTGTACAGAGACATGCTCACACAGCTGACCAATGAATACAGAGCAAGATCACAGTCACAAATGATGGTACAGAACACGCATGCTCTGCTTGTGTAGCACTGACACGAAATGCCTTGAGCAAGGCACCTAACCTCTAACTGTTCCCCTGGCACCACAGCAAAATGGCTGCCCACTGCTCTGGGTTTGCTGTGTGTGTTTGTGTTCACAACTCATTACGCTGCTTCTAATGTGTGTGTGTGTGTGTGTGTGTGTGTGTGTGTGTGTGTGTGCACTAACTTGGATGGGTTAATGCAGAGGACAAATTCCGAGTATGGGTTACCATAATTGGCCTTCACATCACTTTCCCTTTCAAATCTGATCATTCTGACAGCATTATTCAAGTTTGTCCCAAAAAATAAATGAATCCCACTATAAAAGTGGCCCATACACCTCAAGTGCTATATTACATGAATACGTACTGTATAACTTTGCATGAAGAACAGATGAATTTTTCAGTTTTTCAATGAAAATGTGACATGGATGTCATTGGAATATTGCACACAATTCGTGTGGGTCACTGTTATTTTAGTATTGTTTATATACTAGTATAGTATTTATTAATATTTCAGATCTTTTATTTTAGTTTGTTTTAGCAATTTTATGTGCTTTTTATTCGTTTTTTTTATATATATATATTATAATATTAAATGATTTATTTATTTTGTTTTGGTTTAAACAACTGTATTTAATTTAACAAACTTTGTTTCGTTTAATCTAATATCTATGTTTTATTTCAGCTTTTTTCAATTAACAATACATTTTAATGGTTTTAATTAACAAAAAACAACACTTGTATGGATTACTTAGCATTTTTTATCTAATTTAAACTTGTAAATGACTTGTGTGTGTAAATTACATGTTTTTAATGGCACTTGACATTTTCTTTTTCGACAGAGTGAAGAAGTGTTGAGCAAGTTTTTGAAAGCCAAGGAAGAGGTTGGAAATATGATCCTACAAGCCGACGAATCTCTCAGTGCAGCGGAACAGGAAAAAGAGGGTACAGTTCAAGTCTGCTGTATTCTTATGTCAATCAAACATAAGGCTCTTAATCATACATGAGATGGTATGAGTTTGTTAAAATATTTCTCTTTCTCTATACAGTGCAGAGATTAAAGAATGAGATCTTAGAGCAGCAGCAAAGAGGCCTAGAGGAACAGAACAGGTTACAAGCGCAGGTGTTTAAAGACATGCAGAGATCCCATAAGGAGCATGTCGATCAGATCATTCATCAGATGGAGCGAGAGCAAGAGAGAATGAGGAGAGACAATGAACAAGTCCTGAAAGCCAAACTAAGGGTAAATAAAGTACACTTTCTTTTTAAAACATGTTCTTTGTTGTGCTCCAGGTCATTTAAAGGTCAAATTCATGATTAGCAATTCTTGGATTTGTGGCTGTTTGTGTTGTATTGCAGGAGAAGCATGCTCTTCTACAGCAGGGCTTCGATCAGCAAGCCTCACGCTTGCAGAGGCAGATTGACTGCCTAAAATCAGAAATGCAGGAAGAACAGAAGTCAAAGCCATCCAAAGTCAGCCGGATTTTGGATGGTGTCAGTGCCACTGCAGAATTGATCGTGCCAAGCTTTGTACCTAAATTCGTTTCTGCAATCTCGAAACTGTTCAAATAAAAGCAGTTTTTGCACCAAGCAATTTTGCATTTCTCACACAAATGACTACAACGATAACTACACAAAGTTGGGACGTTTTTTAAGATACTATAAAATCAAGAGTCTGTGATTTGCTGATTAAACGTATCCTCAATTCCCAAACAATTAAAAAAGAAAGGTGATGTGACAGTGGTAAAATTTTTGGAGTGTTGCAGCCATAAAAAAAAAGATATTTCCAAAATACAATTAAGTTGGTCAGTGAGAACATTGGAACTATTTTCTTTGTATTTTTGTCAGTTAATAAAATGTTAAATATAATTAACAAATCACAGATTCTTGATTTAATTGCATTTTACAAAATATAAGTTTTCCGGAAAAGGGGTTGTATATTAGCATCCAAAGTACCAACGGTAATTAATGTTCTTTTTATTATAAGTTATTATAAACTCACTGCTGCTTTAAATGCTTAAGCTTTTAAAAATTTAGGTCCTTCTGATTGATCAATGTCACTGTTTTTAGCAGCTGAAAAAAATGTTCTTGATTCCAACAATATTGTTTCTCTGAGCATAAACATTTTAGTTGTGGTGTGAACCCTGCAATTCCTTTAAATGTACAACAATTTTCAAAACCTATTATTATAGTTATTGTTCTTGGTATGAACGGGCCTTAAGCCTCCAAACAATCTGGAATACAGTGCTTTCAATAAGTGCTATTTATTCTGGAGAATCCTGATGTGTAAAAAAAAAAAAAAACCTTAAGATTTGGTTCATTACAAATATTTTTAAAAGCTGCCATTTCTAAAAGGAATTTACATTCCTTCTGTTTTGTAAAAACTGTAAAACACTGTTTTGTCTTCACTTGATACGAATCCACCAATCAGCTTCCACAAGGGGTTTTGTTATTCAGTTAAAAAGATTCTGTTGATCAGTCTTATTTGCTCAAGAGGTCCAATTACTTAAAATGTCCTATATCTGCAGTTGTGTATGTTATAGTCCGTCCTACATCCGTCTTAGAGTTCAGAGCCAGACATCAGCCTCCTAAGTGTATCTGACGACTCCGCTCGAATCCAGGGCTCTGTAGTAGCTGGATCAATGTAACTGGGCCAGCCAGGAGACGTCAGGGTAAAACGTTCATCACGACGACCAGCTTCATCTTCATCATCCTCATCATCAGAGCAGCCTCCTAAACACATCATTGAAATAAGTTCTGGATCTTTAAAGAATCACAGATCATTCACTGAGACAAACACACACCTGGTGTGGTGTTGTGATGACCGAAGGCTTGTAGTCTCTTCATCCTGAGGGTGTTTGTGTCTCTGAGTTTCCTCATACTGAGAGACTGCTGCTGCACCGGCTGCTTTCCTGCAGCCTAAACACACACACACGTATACACTTTATTTTAGAGTTTTATGGATGTCATCATATGTAGTCATATGCAAAACAAAAGATTGGGAATTATGTAGCGACAAAATCAAAACCCAAGTATGTTAATTCCTGACGTTGGCGCATCCAAAATCGCACACTCTCGAGTAGGTAATATTGAATAATGACTTTGTGACCACTAAAAATGTACGTACTATATACAGTAGTTAATATTTGAAGTGGATCAAATAAGTTATCCTAAGTTGACAAGAAACAGGTAGTGTTCAAAATTCATAACTTGAATCCACTTCAAATGTTTATTACTGTAGTATGAATGTATTCTGGACATACTACATTCACCATGTTGTCATTATCCTATGCCCTACAGTACCAGTGTCAGTGCCATTCAGAAATCCTCTGCCGTGGCCTTATGGGATAGTAAAGTACCCATCATATGCACACTTCAGACTCTCGGCAGAAGTAGTAGGTCACCCAGGTATTTTTTTGTTTATTCTTTTATGAGTACTGTGAATTTGAACATACTTGTTCTTTGGTCACATACTGTTTTCCGCTTACTAACTAGCCCATCATCTGACTTCATCAGGTGTGTCCTGGTATGCTATCAGTATTAAAACAGTACTCAAAAAAAATCTTTGTGAACGAACACCACTTTTAAAAGCAAAATTGTGAATATTTAATATTTTTGTGTATCATTTCTCTGAGATACGGCTGATGTTGGTTGAGAAAAATTCTAGTTCAGAAATAATGCCAAAGCTGGTGAGAAGCAAAGGTGAAAATCAAGCTTTTAATGTTGTTTATGTCTATGTGGTGTTTTTAATATGCTTTAGGGGTGTAACGATACTCCGAGACATATGATAAAAGGTTAACAAAAAAAATGTACTGTAGATTAAAATGCTAAATTTGATATTACATTGTGGGTTTAAATGAATAGGCTTGGACTTGGTGCTTGTAAGGACAATAGAGACGCCAGAATAAAAATATTCATGATTCAGAGGCTGAAAATATTGTAGATGTTATTGTAGATGAATACGCTTGCACTCTGTCACAAGCATATGGATATATGCTTGTGACAGACCCAATATACCCCATTGCATTATTATACATTATAATCAACATTATATATAGTAGTTTAATGTAGTACTGGCACTAAAACTCTGAAAACTAGATTTTTTTTCTCACACAGTCATTTTTATTTTGGGTGAACTATCCACGATACATATTGCCACTAGCCACGATACGTATTGTTGCAGTTTTGTATAGCGATATATTGTGGGACGATATATTGTTACACCCCTAGCTTTGAGACAAACCATGTGCAAATTCATAAGTCAAAACCATTGTGGAGTACCAGTATTTTCTCTTTAAAACTGCACTGAACCAAAGACAGTCTCAAAAACAAGGTTTGAAATGTCACAAACTACCCGTGTTATCTACTTCTGTAATTTGCATATTCATAGAATCACATATATTAAATGAGGCAAGGGTGTGGTTATTTTAAGGCATGAAGAATTTTATTGTTTTAAATATATAATTTTGGTGATCAAAGATGAGTTAAGGGATAAAATTGACTACAGGGGGACTTTAACATTTGCATATCATAAATTGTATGAAATGTTGAGTTATTTTTAGGCATCAGACAATTGTCCATAACATCTGTAATAATGAATCAACAAATGCAAGCAATTTTGTCAGTATAAATTGTACTTTAGTCTATTAGATGTGAATTACCTGAAGGTTTGCTAGTCTGCGTCGTTCTCGTGCTGATGGCTTAGGAGATTTCCTCTCAACATCTGGAGGAAGCGGGAAAGCAACTCCATTCTGATCTGTTATTTGTCATTTAATAAATCAACAAAGTATGTATTAAAACAGAATATGCAGAATAAGGAGATATTTAACTATTAAAAACATCTTGTGAAATGTTTGAAAAGTGTGTTCATATTTTTCTTTAAAATAAATGACATTTGGTTTGATATTTTGTGATATAATGCAAAACATCCATACATTTTCAAGTATCTAAATCAATTTTTTGCCCACTGTATATAATAAAATAACTGGGTTTTTTATATTTATCATATATATTTATATTTATCAATATTTTATATTTATTAATATTTATCAATCAATTAAAGAAACATGTGTGATCCCACCTATAAATTCACTCTCTGACAGAAGCACAGATCCTCGTCCCCCCTCAACTGCTCTGTTCCTCTGTGTGACAGGAAAACAGAACTGCCATGTTAAACATCATTCAGTCTTAACTCAGCATCAAAAGTACTGCAGAATACTAAGGAAATAACA
This sequence comes from Pimephales promelas, assembly GCF_016745375.1. The sequence continues at coordinate 4,626,033 of NW_024121732.1, forward strand.
AGCACAGGAAATAACAACGCTTTGCATTCATAAGAAAGGAAGACTTACAGACTGCTGTGTTCTAGGAAGTGGCATAAAGTCATCTGAGAAATATGAAAAAAAAGTGTTAGTTTCTGCATGAAAGATGAATTTACATAAAACCAAATAATAAAGTGAGCACTCATTTCAGTCACAATATTTAATTGTAGCCATAGCCAACTAAAAATTACTTTAACATGATTTGACCTGTTTTATACTGAAAGAAATAGCAACAGACACATACAAACACGGTAGTTTGTAGTTTTATAATACTAATAAATTAATATTTATTTTAGTCATTTTAATCCCCATAGCTCAGATTTATGTTAGTATAACAGACAATTCTTACCTCTGTACATGATGTCATAGGATTTCTTTGAGCTGATTGGCTCGGTGCCTCGGGAGGAGGGGCCTCTAACAGGCATACGCATGCGTGCCATGTCAAACACATCCACCCTGGGCCTACAAACACAAACACACAATGCTATATAATGAAAATAGTCAGTTATTCACAATATTGCTAATAATACAGAAAGTCCATAGTAAAAATATTATAGACATAATTTATGAAAGTGTTGTGTTATTTATAAGTGTTGCAAAAGTATTGAAAAGTTTTACTAGGCTGGAATGGCGTATTGTATTAATGTAGCAATACTAACCAATCAGCATCCAGGACCAGAACTATTGTTTAAAGTAATATACACTTTGTGAATATGATACTATTGGATACTTCAAGCAATTCTTACCTTGGCTAAGACCAGAATACATGAACAAGTCTGGAAAAACATGTAGCGTACTTCTGTCAGCTAAGCTGCCATTTGAGTTATATATTATTTGTGTATTTCTTTCAGATCAGTTCTGTACTCATGCAAACTTAGAATTCAATGGGTGTATTTTATGAATCATACTTCCTAGTATCTTTCCTTCCAGACAGCAAAATTATTTTAAAAGATCACAGACGATTTAATGGTTAACACATTCCTTTAGTGTCAGACTTAAATATTAAACAGCTATAACAGCACACTGTACCTGTCAGTGAAGGGGGAGGGGAGAGGATCCCACTCTGTCCGCAAGAGCTGCTCCTCCAGACGCTGTTGTTCACTGCGTAGACGTCTTCTTAACACACTCAGCTCATTAACAACCTCACTTCTGTCTTCTGTGAAGACACACAAATACAGTAAACCCTCAAATATGGACTCGAAAGGATGGTATTAGCTAATTTATAAGCAGACCAACAAATAAAATTAAATGTACTTAACTTAGTCTATACACTAAATGCAATCACCTACACTATAGGGACTTCACATAATTAATAATGGCTTGACGATGGACTAAATCATTTTTTAAATCAAATCTAGAATTTACATATGATTTCTGTAAGGGTCAGGTTTAGGGTTAGGGTATAGCAAATATTATTAACTTAAAATAAAAACAATAAAAGTCAATCAAACATTCTCATCATGATATTACTCTCTGTTCTCTGATGGTTTCTGTGTTCTGGAGATGTAGGAGCCCGAAACGGAGAGAAATCCTGAAGAATATACAGAAAGAAGTGAGAAGTTAACATGAGTTTTTGCAATGTTTGTTTGTTCAAGTAAATGAGTTTAATGAAGTGTTTGTTACTGTTGCATTTGAAGGGTTGCGGTGTTTGTTCTGTAAGGTAGGGATAGGAGGTGATGGCGCACGTTGAACCTAAAAAAAACATCAAGGTAGTAGAGTTAATGATGACAAAACAGTCGCACACAATCACTATTTCTATGGACAGCAAATGTGTGTTCTGTCATGACAACTCTCAGAGTGTTTAGCATGGTAATGGATATCATCTGCTACACTGCTGTTGGTTATTACTATCCAGAGATAGCATGGGACTTGCTACTGCCAATACATACACAACACACTGCTGTGAGCAAGTAAGACAAGCTGCTGTTGTACAATATAGCATAGCTAAATTACCCATAGCACATCTATACAGGTGGAGCTGGGGAAGGAGGAGGGTTTCTGAAAGTGTGCTGCAACTGCTATTTGAAGTATTTAAAGGTTGAGCAATGAGCTCATTGGCTACAGATACAGCAGGAATCAATTGCTATATAGAGAACGATATATCTATGTATCTATGCTAAAACACACATATACAGATGTGAAATATAGCTCATTGCAGTAAATTCACATCCAAACTCAGAGAGAACCACACACCTGTTGTTGCAGCCGTATTTGTCTCTTTTGTTGTTCCTGTTTTCGAAAAGCTGCTCTCTCTTTTTCTTCTTCTTTTTTCTTTTTCTCTGCATCCCTCCGTCTCTCTTCTGCCAGACGAGCAAGTTCTTCATTCTTCAGTTTTTGCTACCAAAAATATCATAATTTTGTTTAAAGACAGCAGTGTTGGTCAAGCACTTAAATACTTTAAGCACTTAAATTTACTTCATTTTGATGGCAAAATGTGATTTAAAGCGAACACATCTCTGTTAAATCATTAACATTTAATCAATTGTTTAGATTAGACCACGATTAGGAAATAATTGTATTAGGCCATTTGATATTAAAATTCTGTTGATGATGTTAATTATGTTATGAAATATATATAATCGAAAAGCCAACAGAGGAATCCACGCACCCAAAAAAATTTCAGTGTTCAAGGTCCATTGAAAAGTGGTATTTTACGCACCCGTAAAAATACTTTTCAAAAGAACTTTTTTATATTTTTTCTCATTAAATATATATCAAAATTCTATAATAAACTATTTTAAATCAAGTTCTATAATTTAATCTACATTTATTAAATTGAAACACTAAAAACTAAAATCAATCATTTTTTAATTTACATCAAATTTAAGCATCACAACATTATAATACACATTATAATACACAGAATGAAGATGGACATTCATTTTGAGAACTGCCAAATCGTATATTTAACTGTGTTCTTAAATTATTAGTGTTATTTTAAACATCAAATTTAAGTGAGCAATACAAAAGGTAATCTAAACATGAAAAAAACATGAAAAAAATAGCATGCAGTATTTAATATTCAATATTGACTAATACTGAAATTGACTCTTAGCTGATATGGGACTGATGGATCCCTAAAAATATGACAGGCAGGAGTGTATGCGTCTGTCTGACCTCCATCTCTCTGCATTTCCTGCTCTCCTGCTCCTCTTCATACTCTCTCCTGATTTTCTCTCTCTGTTCTGCCAGTCGTCTGTCCTCCCTCTCCTCCTCTGCCCTCATCCGCTCTCTCTCCTCCGCTTGCTTCCTTTGCTTCTCTTCCATCTAAGGAAAAAAAAAAAATACAAAGATCATTATGTTTATGGTGTTTATGTATTTTACAGGTACATTGGGGTCCCAAAAGTTGTAAAATTGAATCACATTGAAAATATGCGATCCAATATCTAATTTAATCCTGAATATAAACTACCAGACTACCGGTTGGTAAGATTTATTTTGTTTTTTATTAAGTCTCTTATGTTCACCAAGGCTCAATTTACTTGATCAAAACTGAAAAAAACTGTAATATTGTGAAATATCAGTACAATTAAAAAAAAAAAACCTTTTCTATTTTAATCTATTTTTTTTAATCCTCTGTACAGTATGTTATGTACAGTTTATTTTATTTATCGTATGTACAGCACTTTGGTCAACTCCTGTTGTATTATAATGTGCTTTATAAATAAATTGAACCTTGAACCTATTTTAAAATAATTTAGTAAGTAATTTAAAAATTAGTTTATACCTGTGATACAAAGCTGAATTGCTTCTTTACTCCAATCATGATCCTTCAGAAATCATTCTAATACGCTGATTTGGTGCTCAATTCTTAATATGATCAATATTGAAAACATTTGTGCTGCTCAAAATTTTTGTGGATTTTTTTTTTCAAGATTCATTGATGAATAGAAACTTCATCAATGAAACAAATTTTTTGGGTAAAATGTCAAATCAATTTTGTGTCCTGGCTGGATGAAAGTATTAATTTCTTCTTTAAAAAATCCTAGCAACCCCAAACCTTGTGTGTACCTGGAGTTTCAGGTATGCTTTGTACTGGTCTTGCTCCTGTAGTTGCTGGGGTGACAGCATCTGATTGAACACATTTCCTCTTGCAAACTGTGGAGTGTGTGTCTCAACAAAACCTTCAGATACAAACACATACAACTGAGTTGAGAATGTAAACATTCGCTAAAAACACACCACGTATGTTTGTAATAGAACTAAATCATGTGTGCTAGCATGTTACCTGGCCTCTCCGGTATTTGTGCTGCAGCTGCATTCAAAAGGTGCATCTGCTTCAGATCAGCTACACACACACAAATACATAATTTCTGTAGCCAAAAATTCCATTACTGACAGAAAAGCTGGAGATCTAAGTCATAGTAAATAAGTCATACTGATTAGATTTCCAGTGCTGTCTTTGAGTGGTGCACCAGCTCCGCCCCTTCCCCAGGGTTCATATGCTCTCATATCAGCATCGAGTTCTGCATCCAGTCTTCTCTTCTCCTCTCGGTCCACCCTCCTCTGTGCGGCCCGCTCCTCTATCTGCCCAAGGGGCACACACACACACACACACACACAAATAAACAAATTTATAAGCTGGACATCTTCATTAAGAAGCATTCTATTGCACTTTTCCAGGTAGAAAGAAAGACCAATCAGATAGATGCAAAACCATATTTAAAGGGATAACCTAGTTCACACAAAAATGAAAATTCTGTCATCATTTACTCACCCTCAAGTTGTTCCAAACCTTTTTGAATTTCTTTCTTCTGCTGAACATAAAAGAAGATATTTTAAAGAATACGTGTAACCAAACAGTTGTTGGACCCCATAGTATAGGAAAAAATACTATGGAAGTCAATAGGGCCCATTAACTGTTTGGTTACTGACATTCTTCAAATTATCTTCTTTAGTGTTCATGCAGGATTGGAACAACTTGAGGGTGAATAAATGATGACAGGATTTTTCATTTTGGGTGAACTATACCTTTAACAAAAACAAACCCACTGTTGACTATGTCGTAAAGAAATACTGTTTAATATTATTTTTTATTTTTTTTCCCAAAGCGACTTACAATTGCTATATATTTCAGAGGTTGCAAGCCTCTAGAGCAACTAGGGGTTAAGTGTCTTGCTCAGGGACACATTGGTGTCTGAATTCACACAGTAAATTCGAATCCAGGTGTCTCACACCAAAGGCATGTGTCGTATCCACTGCGCCATCACCACATAATATGCAATAAGAACACACACCTGCTGTCTGAGCTCCTCTTTATAGCTGAGTCTGTTCTTCTGCGCTTGATGTGCAGGAAACACTGAAAGACCTGAACCCACACCTTCATTCTCACCCAGAAACATCCTGAAACACACAAATAAATTGCAAATACTCCTCAAATTAAAGTGTGTATTAGCTGTCTGCATACAGGCATATGGTTCAAAAGTGTATCTTTGATGGTGAGAAAAAAAAAAGGCTGAAGAAAGTACCATAGAAAGAACACGTTTTTGGTAATTAGGCTGAGAGTTTGGTCTGAATAGGATTTATGCACAGCTGCACTACTTCCTGAACTTCAGCCAGCTTCTTTGTTTCCTGTCTGCCATTATTGGACAAACTGATTAATCCAGGTGTGTCTGATTATTGTTGGTCAGGCACACCTGGATTAATCAGTTTGTCCAATAATGGCAGACAGGAAACAAAGGAGCTGGCTGAAGTTCAGGAAGTAGTGCAGCTGTGCATAAAGCCAATTGGTGGTAAATTATTTTCAATTAAGGTTACAAGTTTGAGATAATGGTGGAACTAATGACCTCTTCCCGATAGTTCACCCAAAAATAAAAATGACATCATAATTTACTCATTCTGATGTAATTCCAAACAAATGTCTTTCTGCTGTGAAACACAAAAGAAGATATTTTTAAGAATGTTGGTAACCAAACAGTTTTTGTGTCCATTGACTTTCATTGTCAGGACAAGAGAAAAAAACATTTCTCAAAATATATATTTTTCCACAGTCTTCCACAGAAGAAAACATTTTTGGGGTGAACAACCCCTTTAAGTTGGGATGTTTTGATGTATATAACTAACTTACCTAATTTGTTTGTATCCGCTGGTTCTAACACAAGATCTTCATAAAAAAAGTAGAAGACTTGTTGCCATTGGTTTGCAGTCATTGTTGTCAGCTAGAAACGTAATTGTCAATTTTTTTAAAATATGTCACAAAGTGATTCTGTAGAAATCTGTTGCGTTCCAGACAACTCGGAATTGAGATTTTTCCCACCACCTTCTTGTAAATAATGTCTGGAATGCCGCACAAAGTTGGACATCCGACCTGTGAACTTGGGTCAGATTAATCAACCCCGACCTCACTTGACGTCACTCCCAAGAAGGCAGCAAGTCCTGCTTCCAACGAGCATAGTGTGTGGAGCTACATTACGTTAAATGTAAAAACAAACTTTAACATTAGACATTATGCTTATACAACGATACTTTAATTATTGCTTTTTCGTCAGCTGTCAAAGCGAATGGCAGCATTTTCTTTTTTTGCCATATAACTGACCCAAAAACATGAAATGCTCTCATCGTTGCGTCATGGCGACATCATGTGGTCAACATGTGAGCATGACATCTGACTAACTGGAACTCACTGATGACGGAAGTAGGGCATTTCAACTTGGACCTCGTCGTGAATGTGGCATTATAGTACATGATAAATGGAAGAAATTATTTTATTAGATTTTATTTTATTATTAAATTGTATTTTATTTATAGATTATTATTTTATTAGACCTGGTGTTACAGAGATAGTTCACCCAAAAATGAAAATTCTGTCAGTATTTACTCATCCTCATGTTGTTCTAACCCCATAAGAACTTCGTTCATCTTCGTCTTACGGGGTTGGAACAACATGAGGGTAAGTAAATACTGACAGAATTTTCATTTTTGGGTGAACTATCCCTTTAATGCCTGCTTCTAGACAACCACAAATTACAATCAGAAATGTGTCTGGAAAATTGCATTCGTGTGAGTGTCTGTGTCGGTTGCACTCTTACTGTCTGTGAGTGCTTCTGCTGTGCTCGTTGTGAGGACTGAGAGGGTGTGGCTCTCCTGATGATGTTGGAAAAAAAACTCCAGTTAATGGGCCATCTGTGGAAACACACACACACTCATGATGTAGCACTGGGAATCATATGCTGAGCGCATTTAAAAACTAATACAAAAGAATACAAAACACAGAGCCAACATTGTTTACAGCATCAAAGTAAACAAAAATATTTTTTTAAATGTACAATGAAATGCATTAATATGGATGGTTTCATGATCTCATTTACAGCACAAAACCATGTTCATCTTCATTGCAAGTAAACTTATATTTAATGAAGTCTGTTGGGTCATAAGTGTGTCTTACAGGCTCTGCTGGGGCTCAGCAAACTCTCAGAATCATTATTTGGAGTCTTGGAATTATATGAGGAGTGAGTGGGGATAAAAGGCATCCTGTAGAAAGAAACATGTTTGTGAGTTTAAAGTACAGCATGTGTGAATATGTGTGTTTGTGTGTGTGCACTCGACTCGTGTGTATCAATGCATACCTGGATGGAGACAGAGGGTCTGTCCTGTATTGCAGAAGACCCTCAGGAGGCTCGGCAGTGTCCAGGCGGAAGATGTCATCTCTAGGTTGTTTTCTGTATGTGGACGCCTCACTCACAAAGAGCTGCTTTACAGGAACAGACCAGAGAATCAACACAAGAACATCACCAAATATTTGCACATTCACAAACACACACCTTGTTACCTTTTTCTCAGCATCTGTTACTCTCGCAACTCTCAGGTCCAGTTCTTTTTCCCTAAAAACAATCGAATTACAGGTTGTTCATGAAAGCTGCAAAAACCTTCAGACAACCATCTCTTTTATGATCCATGAAGGAATAAGTCAGGTTTGTAACGTCATGAGGGTGAGTAAACGATGTCAGAACTGTAATTATCCATTGAACATTATTTCTCTCGAGGTAATGACGTCAACCAAATACACCAAGACAATTTCTCAACACACACCTCCTGTGACTCTGTTTCTCTGCAATTTGTTCTTGTAGTTCACGTCTATAATGCTCCTTTTTTCTCTTCAGGATGGCCTCCAGATCTGTTGCACCTGTCAATCAAATTCAGCCATGTCAGAAGCCTGAGCATCAGTTAATGTCAGATAAAGGGCATCATTTACTCACATTCATGTCGTTCCAAACCTGTATGACTTTCTATCTTCTGCGGAACACAAATTTGGAGAACATTAGAAACCAAACAGTTTTGGGAACGACATGAGGATGATTAAAGGAGTAGTTCACTTGTTACTGTTTTGATTGGCTCAATAATTAGAGAAGTGATACTTCATTCAATGGAGAATGATTCTGACTTGATTATAAAGGAATAGTTCGCCCCAAAAATGAATCATCACTTTCTTAAAGGAAAAGTTCACTTTTAAAAAAACTTTTGCTGGTAATTTACTCACCCCCATGTCATCCAAGATGTCCATGTCTTTCTTTCTTCAGTCGAAAAGAAATTAAGGTTTTTGATGAAAACATTCCAGGATTTTTCTCCATATAATGGACTTCAATGGGAACCAAACGGTTCAAGGTCCAAAAGACACTTTCAGTACAAACTGCAAACAGTTGAAAGGGCTTTAAACGATTCCAGACGATGAATAAGGGTCTTATCAAGCGAAACGATCGCTCATTTAAAAAAAAAAAAAAGTTTACGTTTTATAAGCTCAAATGGTCGTCTTGCTCTGTTCTGTGATGCGCGTTCGTGACTCTCCTGTTCGAACTCGTTCATCAAAATGAACTAATCTTTTTCAGAGTCAATTTGTTCATTTCGCTCGTTGAAACAACCAAATGACACGAAAAAAGATTTGTTCATTTTGATGAACGAGTTCGAACAGGAAAGTCACGAACGCGCATCACAGGACAGAACAAGGCGACCATTTGAGCTTATAAAACTTGAACTTTGTAATTTCATTTTTTTAAATGAGAGATCGTTTTGCTTGATAAGACCCTTATTCATCATCTGGAATCATTTAAAGCCCTTTGAACAGTTTGCACTGAAACTCTCTTTTGGACCTTGACCCGTTTGGTTCCCACTGAAGTGCATTATATGGAGCAAAATCCTGAAATGTTTTCATCAAAAATCTTAATTTCTTTTCGACTGAAGAAAGAAAGACATGGACATCTTGGATGACATGGGAGTGAGTAAATTATCAGCAAAAGGTTTTTTTTAAAGTGAACTACTCCTTTAAGAAAGTGATGATTCATTTTTGGGGTGAATTATCCCTTCATAATCAAGTCAGAATCATTCTCCATTGAATGAAGTATCACTTCTCCAATTATTGAGCCAATCAAAACAGTAACAAGGACCTTTAACCAATCAGAATCGCAATACTGAACTGTTACCTATTAGGATTCCAGTGGTGTAAACTGTGTCCTGACTGGCCCCAGATACAGATCTTTCATTGGCTTGGGTCGCAACGGATAACGACATTCTACAACAGTGAAAGAGCTATAAATGTGGGTCCAAACCATTCTGCCATTCAAAAGACTAATAAATAAAAGCGGCCAGCTTGCCAATACTATAAAAGAAGAAATTGAATCTGTGTCTGTGCGTCTTTTACCTGTTTCTGTGCTGTAGTTTGCTCATGTGATGCCCTGTCTCTGCGTACAATTCTTCGCTTCTTATGAAAGACAAAGATCAAGAAAATACCATTCATATATACAATCAAAAAAAATAATATACAAAAAAAATCAGTCCATAGAGAACACGAAATGAGTCACCAATTTAAAAAAAAAAATCTCTCCCTCTCTCTCTGTCCTCACCTGTTTGCTGTCCTGGTGTCTCTCGCTTTCTGATGTCGTCTCCCTTGTAAAAGTATGAGTTCTTCATCACTGCAGTCTTCCTCAGAGCTACACACACCCCAGCCCAGACCACACACCTCTGTAAGGGTGGCCACATTTCGCACACGGACCGTCTGAAAAACCGAGCAAGCTTTTTGTGAGTGAGAGACCCATAAAAAACAGAACTCTGGGAGAATCATGGGTACAGTAATAAAATCAGATGGTAATATCATGGTAATTTATGATACAGTAACAGATGATGTAGCTTTTCTTATGGGCAGATAGTGGGGAATTGGGTACACAGTATGACCATTTTGAATTCACAGTATTTAACGTTTTTGCGAAAGCTCTGTATATTGTATGAAGAGTAATTAGCTGGTGAAGTGGATTTAGAGTTAATGAAAGTTATCATGAGCATTGTAATGTTTGAAGCGGATGTCCTAACAAATGTCAGTAGACTGGGAAGATTTTAAAATGAGCGGTTCATTCATAAATCAGTAAGATCTTACTTTCATACTGTGGAAATACAAAAAAGCAAGACAGAAGACAACGATCCAGCTCCTATACCTTGGGTATTCCTCTTCTCTCTGGAACTGTGTGAATGTCACCAGCGTCCCAGTGAGCTTTCTGCAAGAGACACAAAGACATTGAGAAATGAAGATTGGGTCTCATTCACTAAGTGTGCATACACACAAATGTGTGTGTAAAATCTATGTGCAAACGTTTTCACAAACAAATCATGATTCACTAATAACTTATGTACTGCTAACTAATGAGACATCTATAATCTGGGTCTGAATAAAAGGTGTTAATGTATATGAACTGATTTTGAGGCACACTTGGCATTGCTTAAGGAAGAGCCAGCTTTAGCCCTTTGGTTGCCCTAGGCGAGATTGATTTAATCAGTAATTAAGTAAGTAATTAAACGTGTGGCTGAGGGGCGCCTTAGGATGATCATGTTTAATAGACATATTTTTGTTTCGCTGCTCATTCTAACTTGATAATGGGAAGTAGCAGAGAATGTGAAGTAGGTCAAGGGCGACACTGGAGCGCGCCCCCAACACATTTGTCGCCCTAGGCAACCGCCTAGTTCGACTATAGCAATCGCCGGCCCTGGCTTGAGGATACTTCTGCATGTGCTCTCAGACAGGGCATATTTAGAGAGCGTCATTTGTTTGATAAGAATGAAGAAAGGCTGGAATAGAAAAGTGCAGAAAGCCCTTATATGGAAATGGTTTGGACACGTGTTATACAACTGACTTACTTCAAACATGCAGCTGCTCATTTAGAATACTCCAAATCTATTAATATTAGAACGAGGTTCAGAATAAATTCATATGCTTAAACAAGTTTCAAGAGAAGCTCTCCTGTGTGTACAAATACGAAATTATCCATGCAATTACTACTGAATTAAACCCCCTGTCTTTGAATATTGACATTTTAAGATCTTAATGGGCCTCATTGAAGACATTTGGGACAGGGCGCAAGTGTGCATGTATACTGTAAGTGTGTCTCACCTCTTCCATGTATTTCCTGTAATCTTTCCTGAGCTCTTCTTGCAGTTTGTGTTTCTTTCTCTCATATTCTTCTCCGAGCGGCAGACTCAATCCATCTACACGTTGAAATTGCACATTCACACCTTTAAAACCAGGTATGTATATAACAGAAATGAAATTACAATCTTATTAACAGACCTGTACCTTGCTGACATGTGCATGGAGGGATGTTCTCTTTCTGGAGAACACGGCCTGTCCGCCTCTGATACGTCAAACAAATGAAACAACATTACAATGATGACCAATCAAACATTCTTTCATTATCCCCATCACCAACTCTCACCCTCATCTCCATGTAAGGGGGCTCCTGTTCCAGACAGGCCTTCTCTTCTGCTATCTTCGTCTTCTGATCTTCAAGAAACTTCTCCAATACCTCATCCATCTGGAATACATACAAATTTTAAACATAAACAGCACCACCTGTAAATGCATATAGCTTATTATTCATAATAATAAAATTCAATTCAAATCCATAATAGATTAATACTGGGTAGAATTTCATTTAATCTAATTCAATAAAATTTAGGCATCTTTAGGTAAGGCATGCATGGGTGTGTAAATACTTATGAACCAGCCTTACAAACTATTTCAATAGGATCCATTTATGCCTCACATAACCTGCTCTGATGCACACATAGGCCTACACACCGAGAGACAAAATGCAATCACACACACACACCTCTCTGAAGAACTCCTGGTGCTGACACTCTGTTTAATCCTCGCTTGGCACGATTCTGAATCTGAATACATCTGTTCTTCCACTCCACAAAAGAACCATTTGATCAGATCACACCGATATCAGACATGTTAATAACGTGACTTAAAATGTGTTGTTGATTTACAGTACCTTGAATAAGGTCTAAACAGAAAATGTAACTTACTGTTCTCGTTTCATTGGGGAAAGGGAATAAATGTGTTATCTAATATTTGGATCTGTTGACATACTGAAAATAATCAAATGTTTTAAATAAAAGGTATATTTATCAAATTTGATGGCTCTGAATCCGATCTCTGCCCACCAGTCACACTGGAAAGATATAAACAACAGAGCGCCGTTTTCCTGTCTTTCACTTCCGGTTTTCCTAATCCTGTTCCTCTCGCTGCTGCTGATTTATAAAACTCTCGGATAGGCAAAAGCGCAAAAAAACAAAAACCATAGAGGGAAAAAAACATTGGGAAAAAGGAAAAACCTATAGGGAAAACACTGTTCTGGTCGTTACGTTTTCTAGGTCAACCCGGAAAAGGCCTCATAGAATTAGAATAAAGGTTTTAATTTCGAATTTATGAGAAAAATAAATGTATTTGTTTATTTATTTATTTATTTATTTATTTATTTATTTATTAGTTTCGTGTGTGTGTGTCTGTGTGTGTGTCATTTCGGTAAAAAATAAAAAAAATCTCACGTATATATTTATGTGGATTTTTAATAAACTCACTCTTCATTGTTTATTTAATGTTTAAAATACATCACACGAGTTTTAACTTAACAAAGTCATTAACTTTTTCTCCACATTATGTATAGGCTATGATTTATTATGTTTAAAATTCAAAATGACAAACTGACCATCATATTGAAGACTAATTTTATAGCTTGCACTTTATTGTACTGTTTTGTTTAGGATACTTTTTATGAACACTTTTTGCATAATTCGTATGAATTGATGATTGATTGAAAATTACGTACAACAGGCAATTCTGTCATTTTTTCCCTGAAAGTTATGAACATTCTTTCAGGCAAATGCGTTCTGTAATGAAAATTACAATTTCAAACTGCCAACATTTTTAAAAGCTATTTATTACTACAATTTTACTTTTTTGTTTTTGTTTTCTTGTTACAAAAAAAACCCGTATTGTTTTAAATTAGAAAATGATTTAATCAATAATTATTCAATATCATAATAAATAATAATTATTATTTGCCATGGCCTGTCTCAACATTATTTTTTAATTCTTCAGCCAGTGAACTTTAAGCATTCGTCTGTTACAGAGAAAGATAAATAAACAATCTATGTTTATTACATTGATCCGTTAAGTTATATCTAACAACTGCAGTTTATTCTCACGTCCATATAAAGACTGCTGAACTCAAAAAACACAACACAACCTTTAGCCTTCTTTGTATTGTGGATAATGTAGTTTTGTTAAAGTCACTTTTATAATATCTTCGTTGTATCTGTCTATGCTCGTATATCGTATGCTACGTCCCAGCCATTAGTAAATAAATAAGGCACTTAATAAATAAAAGACAACTCAATCATGGTTAAATAATATTAGAATGCCTTTTACTTATTATTTTTTAAAACAATGTCGTTGCAAAATCTTGACCTGTGACGGTTGTGAACAACAACTCCCAGCATGCTTTGTGCTCCCCACAGGGTCACGCTGTGTTACAGATCCGCTTCCGTGTTGTGTTTGTTACTGGAAAACAGAAACTGCGTGAGGTGACATAATTTTCTATTGCCCGTCACTTATTAGACAGCGATGCTTTTGTAAACCGCTGCGTCAGAAGAGATATCAGATTGGACTATGTCGTTGATTCCGGGCACAAAGCAGAAGGACAGGCGCATTTTATGCGGGATGTGCCCGGACCCGCAGTGCCAGGCGAAGCTCTTCTTCCCCGCACACACCTCCATGAGCATCGAGTGCACCGAGTGCGGCCAGAGACACGAGCAGAAGAATCTCGCGAATGTGGAGGAAGTGACTGACCCAGATGTAGTGCTTCATAATTTGCTGAGAAATGCTTTGCTGGGTGTGCCAGGCCCTCCCAAAAAGGGCTCAGAGCTGGTGAAAGTGATGGGACTGTCCAACTATCACTGCAAGCTGCTGTCACCCATCCTCACCCGCTATGGCATGGACAAACAGACTGGCACTGCCAAACTCTTGAAGGAAATGAACCAGGGAGACATCTTTGACTGCTCACTTCTTGGGGACCGTGCATTTCTCATCGAGCAAGAGCATGTTCCCACTGTTGGCTATGGACGGGATCGGTCAGGGAGCCTGATCTACCTGCATGACACTTTGGAGGAGATCAAGAAAGCAAACTTCAATAGAGAGTGTCTTATTCCCGTGCATGTGGATGGAGACGGACACTGTCTGGTCCACGCCGTGTCCAGGGCGTTAGTTGGACGTGAGCTGTTCTGGCATGCCCTTCGAGAGAACCTAAAACTTAATTTCAAACAGTACATTGACCGCTACAAAGCTCTTTTCCAGGACTTTATAGATGCAGCGGAATGGGAAGACATCATTAACGAGTGTGACCCGTTGTTTATCCCTCCAGAAGGCGTTCCTTTGGGGCTGCGAAACATCCACATATTCGGCCTGGCGAATGTACTGCACAGACCCATAATCCTATTGGACTCACTGAGCGGCATGCGCAGCTCGGGCGATTACTCCGCCACCTTCTTGCCAGGCTTGGTTCCAGAGGAGCAATGCAGAGGAAAAGATGGCACTCTGAACAAACCCATCTGCATCGCCTGGAGCAGCTCTGGCAGAAATCACTATCTGCCCCTAGTCGGCATCAAGGGCTTGGCTTTGCCCCGTTTACCTGCTGCTCTGCTCCCGAAAGCTTGGGGTGTTCCTCAAGAGCTGATTCGCAAATACGTGAGCTTGGACTCCAGTGGAAGCTGTGTGATCGGGGGAGACCGGAGCCTGCAGGATAAGTACTTGCTGCGGCTTGTAGGCGCAATGGAGGACGTTTTCATGGACAAGTACGGCATCCATCCCGCTCTTGTCGCCGACGTCCACCAGTACATATACCGACGCACTGGGGTGATCGGCGTGCAGCCGGAGGAGGTGACAGAAGCTGCGAAGAAATCTGTTCAGGAGGGCCGTCTCCACCGCTGCCTTGTCTGCAATGCCCTTTCAGAACTCCACGTGCCAGCGGAGTGGCTCATCCCGGGAGGGAAACTCTACAACTTGGCCAAGTCGACTCACGGAACGCTGAGAGCGGACAAGAACTACAGCTTTCCTTTGAATAGTTTGGTTTGTTCTTATAACCCAGAAAAAGATGTGCTCGTGCCTGACTACAAACTCAGTTCGCTCGCAGCCTGCACCTGGTGTCACGGGACCTCGGTGCGACGCGTTCGTGGCGACGGCTCTGTAGTCTATTTGGATGGAGACCGTACCAACACTCGCTCACAGGGTGGGAAGTGCGGCTGTGGGTTCAAGCACTTCTGGGAGGGGAAGGAGTATGAAAATCTTCCCGAAGCCTTCCCCATCACTCTGGAGTGGGCCGGCCGTGTGGTGCGAGAGACCGTTTACTGGTTCCAGTACGAAACGGATCAGACGCTCAACAGCAATGTTTACGACGTGACAATGCGACTCGTCACGAAGCACTTCCCCGGTGAGTTTGGCAGCGAGATCCTAGTCCAAAAGGTTGTGAACACCATTTTGCATCACACTGCCAAGCGGAGCCAAGACGAATACAATCCAGTTGCCATCGAAGGTGCTCACGCTCAGGACGGGGAACACGGGAGTGAATCGGCCTCACGCCCTCCAACTAAAATCATCCTGACGGGACAGAAGGGCAAAACCCTGCATAAGGAGGAGCTGGTGATGAGCAAAACTGAGAGGGTCTTGCAGCACAGCATCAGTGAGCAGGCAGCCCTCTCCCAGCGCCGCAACACAGACCGCGTGCGCCAGCAGGATCCTCGCCCGTCATCTCCTTCATCTTCATCATCCTCTGCTCCTCCCACGCCCACCAAAGTGCCACCCACCAGCGGAGAGAAGAAGATACGTGTAACAACCAGCGATGGCCGGCAGGCCATGCTCACGCTGCAACCGCACACCACCTACAGTGATCTCCAGAACTCCATCATCCAGGTCTTCAACTTGTCGTCCGGACAGTTGTGCATCCGACATGGCTTCCCGCCGAGAGAGCTGCCCCCACCCCGTCCTGAGGACCAGAACCAGCCGGTGGCACTCCAGCATGGCGACCGCATCTCTGTGGAAGCGCTAAAAGAGAGCTCACCCGATACTCACCTGACCCAGACCCACACTCACGCACCACAAACTCACGCTCACTCCGACACACACCTCAGTCGCACCAGTAGCAGGGAACTTCAGGACAACATTGACCTTGAGATGTCATCACTCTGCCTCCTGGCAGCACTCATGGGTAAGAAACACCCTTCTGTAAGTGATATGCTTTATGAAATTACAGTAAGACTGACTGTCTCATACTAGAATCAGCGTCTACATAAGCATGTTTGTGAATGTGTGCTCTTTTTGTTCCAAACGTGAGACAAACGTATTGCTGTAATGTCATAATTCTTCTTCTGTAATTTGAGATTCTGCCCTCTTTCTTTAGTATTGTTTACTGCTTTCACTCTGTATTATGCCTAAACCTTGTATGTGAGGCCTGAATCTGTTGATTTGATGTCTTGTCTCTTCCTCCCTCTTTCTGTTTCTTTCAGGTGAAGATGTCTGGTCTTATGCTAAGAAACTGCCTCACCTGTTCCATCAAGGAGGAGTCTTCTACAACATTGTGAAGAAAGACATGGGTATTCTGTTATTTTTCCTCTTTCTCTCACACAGTTTCAATTCGGTTTATAAAATTCCAAATTGTGCTTTATTGGCATGAGACAGAATATTTCCTCAAGTATTTGCAAAAGCAATATTGTCAATAGGATGGGATTTGAGAAATGGCTCTTATTAAAGCTGGTTCTATTTTCCTAAATATACAGTATAATGCAGGATAAGCCATGGTCCGCTATGTGAAACTGACCCTCTGTTAACCCAGATTCTTGTTTGTTCTGCCACTGGCTGAGAGATGCAATCTAGCCGAGTTAAAAAATAATACAATTTTGATTAAACATTAATTCCTATATATAGTAATAATTATATACATAGGCCTCTATGGTCAGAGAACACTAGTACAAATCTTGTGCATTTTTCTAATTTAATAAAAAAAAAACATTCATTACAAATTATATTATCAGCATAACAATTTAAGTGAAAGGTTATAAAATACATTTCAGAATAGTATTTGGTGTGTCTCTTTTTTATTTACTTTTATGAATGCAGGACTCAAGCTTCATGAAAGCCACAAGTTTGTGTAAAAACCTGATAGCCATGTTTTTCAGCATTATTCGAGAATGATCCAAAGTGCATCTTGTTTAGTTTAGTTTAGTTTAGTTCCTTTATTGTCCACAAGTGGAAATTTGTCTTTGGCTTCACTATACATCACACACAAGTGCTTCATCAGATTCAAGAACATCTTACCGTTCACATGATCATTGTCTCAAATTTATTTAATTTGATTAGTGGCCTAGAAATAGTACAGAATCTGAAATATTTCTTGTTTAACTTCAGTGTTTAAAATGGTTTTGACTATATATATATATATATATATATATATATTTCAATACTTTTTCTGATTTTTTTTTTTTTTTTTTTTTTTGGTTGTGTTTTTTTGTATTGTTCCACAAAGTGATACATATTGTTATCGTATTTAAGGATATAGTTAGTAAACATTTGTAAAATTAAATTCCCAATTCAATGTCCCAATGTAAAAACGACAGGCAGAAATAAATAGCATTGAAGGAATAAATAGGGTAAAAAAATACAAAGGAAGAATAAAACAGACAAAAATATTATAGCATGCACATAAATAAATAAGATATTATTACAAAGGTGAATAAATAAAGAAGCTAATTAAGATATATATATATACATGTATTTCTCACTTTATAATTTAATTTCTACCTACATTTATTTGTTTATTGTATTTTTTGGGGCAATTAATTGTATGCTTATTTATTTATTGAGCATTTATTTATTTATGTATTTATTTTTAAATATAGTAGAGTTGGTCCTCCATATAAATTGTTTGTAATTGTGCAAATAAATAATAACTTTTTAGTTAGTTTTTTTTGTATGAAACTAATATTCTCAATTTCTGTTTTAAGGTCTGTTGGACGGGAAGCACTGCACACTGCCCCACTTGTCGGGTAAGACGTTTGTGTTCAATTCATCTGAAGAGCGTTTGGAGCTGTGTGTGGACACAGCCGGTCATTTTCCAGTGGGCCCCGACGTGGAGGAGCTCGTCCAGGAGGCCGTTTCCCAAATCCGCTCTGACACAGCCTCTCGTAGCCACGAGGGAAGCCCCGCCCACAGCCTTCGATTGGGCGCCGGTGGTGCAGTGCGCAAGAAAGAGCAGAACGTCACTGCCTTCCAGGGCAAAGGTCACTCCTTGGGTTCCGCCGCTCCTGAACACCCACCAATCAGGCGGCAACACAGCAGCGGTGTGGATCTCAGCAGCAGCGTTCGCGACGAAGGGTTAACGTTGTCAGGCGAGGATTTGGTGCGCGTAGCCCCGGGCATGCTCACTTTACGTGAGGGCCGCGGCATGGGGCTAGAGCCCGCCGTGATCGAGGCCCAGCGGCAGCGCCTGCAGGAGATGGTCTCAAACATACAGGCGTCCATGGACAAACACTTGCGCCAGCATGCAACAGCAAGGCATGATGGGGAGGAAGAAGAGACTCCTGACAAACAGGAGGAGATGGAGAGTCATGGGGCGGAGCCTCCGAGCAACTTTGAGCCCATGGACCAATCCTGATGCTTCATTACCCTTACAGCAGAGTGAGCTTCCTGGCATAACACACTCACACATACACACACACACACTGTGATCCGACTAACAAATAAGGGTGCAGCGGATTTACTAACGTATGCGTCTTTTTAGTGCAAAACGCATTCCTTATATTCTCAAAGTCTTAAGATGTGAAATTTGAAGTGATTATTTAGGGTAGTGAGTGTTGGCTTTCATCCACTTCAAAAATATACATGGTGCAAACACTAATTTATTGCAAAAGATAGTTCAACTAAAAGTGCTAATTCTGTTATTCCTTTACTCATCCTCATGTCATTCCAAACCTGTACAGCTTTCTTCTGTGGAACACAAAAGGTGATATTTTTAACTGGTTTCGTCCATATAATGAGCATTTGACCCTATTGGCTTTCTTAGTATGGACAATAAAAAAAAACACACTAAAAAAAAATGAAGAAGAAAGTATGTCAGAATGGCGTGAGGGTGAGTAAATAATGACAGAATTTCAATTTTGGGTGAATTATCCCTTTAAGATCACCCTTTAGCTTTGCTTGTATGCAGATGCATAGTACTTATATAATCAAAGTGCACTTTGACCCTCATTGCTGGATTCACGGCTCTGCAATCAACATAATTATAACCTAATTCTTCACAATCAAATTTGAAACTTTGACTGTCTCACTGAGTCTAAAGCCCTGTGTGCACTTAGTAGTGGCTGGTGGAACAAACCAGGTGTCAGCTCAGTGATGTAGTCATCTATTGCACTTCTCTAAGCCTGTATTACCCACAATGCATTGCTGTCTATCCAAAGAACACTACATGGGTAAAAGCCTGGAAAAGAGTTCTAGCAGCATTTCACATTCACTTAAATGTCTCACTACAAACTTACAGCTCAGAAAGCTCTCACAGCAGGTCAGCTTGGAGCATCATAGTTTCTGTTCTGAAATCTCTGATTGGCCTTTGAACTTTTGACAATATTGCTTTTAATGCAAGCCCAGAGTCGTTCAGGCTTATGATTTGGTTTTGTTGTGCCCTTTTTTATGTCCTTTCTTCTTTGAACACTTTTCAATACAAGTCAAGTCCAACAGGTTTACTTAGTATCGGAATGTAATGTAGATTTTGGTTAAGTCCAAAAGAGTTTCAGGATATTCTGATTTCAGTGCTATGGTAATATTGTTAGCTGTGTTAGGCCATAATAAAATGCTTAAGTATAGGGCAATCTGCGTCAAGGATGATAAATGATATCCACATTCTGTTCTAAACAGATTTTACTTGTCACCTTGGCAACTGATTCATATAAACCAAAAGCAAATTACAGTCAAACTGATTACTAGAGCTCTTGATCTTTGTGCTTCGGTCACTGGGTAAAACAGATGGAAAATCCTTGAGATTGTTGTACTCCGTTTATATCTATTGAAACTTTGCTGAGCTGTTGCATTTAACATGATGTTGCCAAAAACAAAACAAAACAAAAACAGGTGATGAAACCTGTACTAACAGCCTTAACGAGTCTTCTACCCTCCCCAGCTCTGATCTGCAGTGTTTGTGTGTGACACTTCTCCCAATGGTGCCGTATGACAGAGGGTCCTGGAGTGTTGGAACGAGGCCTGACTTTGGTCAAAGGCCAAGTGAAGCATGATGACGTTAGAGGCCCTGATAAGCTTTTGCTTTTTAAAAGAATTTTTTTTTTCTTTTTAAGTCGGCAACATTTATACCAGAGCACTTTTCTGTGTGGGCGTGTTTATTAGCTCTTGAAAATAATTGATATTGTTGGTGTAAAGAAGCAGCACAGCAGCACAAAGAGATGTTTACTGCTTCATGTAACAGACTCAAGTGCAGATTGTTTCTCTGTGACTGCTGCCCTCCTGATATATTGTATTCCAGTGTACAATAGTGGTATATATTGTATTATACTTTCATCTGTACAGATATTGAATCTGTTTTGTTTGTTTTTTTCCTTCTGGATTGTTTCTCCTCTGTTTTTCAATGAAACAGATGGACGTTTCTACGCAGCTGAGGAATCTGCCGTTTGCATGCTTGATTACTTTTCAGCTTAACAACAATAAAGTTATTCCATCTGTATGAAACGATGTGGTCACTGTTTCTGAGTCACTTTCTGAGTCAAATTCTACACACAGCTGTTCAAATAATAATATGAAATGATTATAAATTAAAATAGTTTAAATTGTCATTTATTTATTGCTGTATTTTCAGCATTACTCTTCAGTCACATGATCCTTCTTAAATCATTCTAGTATAATATGCTGATTTGGTGCTCAAGAAACATTTATTTTTATCAATGCAGAAAAGAGTTTACATTTTTGTGGAAACTGGTGTTTTTTTTAATTTGAGGATTCTTTTATGAACAGAAAGTTCAAAAGAACTGCATTTATTTGACATTATAAATATATTGTAACCAGTTATGATTATAGTTCACTATAACTATAGTTCGTTACTCTCCTATTCAAACTCGTTCAAAATGAACGAATCTTTTCTCGAGTCAACTTGTTCATTTCGTTCTTTGAATGAACCAAATGACACGAAAAAGTGATTCGTTCATTTTGATGAACGAGTTTGAACCATAGTAGACTGTTCGAACAGGAGAGTCACGAACGCGCGTCACAGAACAGAGCAAATGCGAGCATTTGAGCCTATAAAACTTAAACTTTGTTTTGTTTTTTTAAATGAGATGGAGAATTCTCCATTATATGGAGAAAATCCTGGAATGTTTTCATCAAAAACCTTAATTTCTTTTCGACTGAAGAAAGAATGACATGGACATCCTTGATGACATGGGGGTGAGTAAATTATAAGCAAAAGTTTTTTTTAAAGTGAACTACTCCTTTAATGAATTCATTTTTAAGGTTGTAAAAATTAACATTAATGTAATGTGAACAAAGTCGAACAAAAGTACATTTATAAAAAATAATCTAGATTTATAAATGCTGCTGTAAAAAATTGTTTTCTCTCATACCAAATGCATTCACAAATTGAGCCTAAGTGTAACACATTACCTAATTACTGTTGATATACTTTTGCCCTCGTTATGTCTAAAGTGATGATTATAGTCAGACTGTGAATTACAAAAGGACCTTTCATTTCAGGAAATTTAGCAGCAATCAGAGCTGTGTGCCAACCTCCTACACACTAAAAAAGCTAAATAGCCCCTAAGAATTCAACAGCACCAAGGGTAAACTAAGCTTCATTATTTAACAGTAATCATACTGGGGTAAAATACAACTGTAGTGACTATTTCATAAGTTTTAGTTGTTCCTCAATTAAGATGTCATTGCAGGGAACTCAATAGTGCTCCAGTGGTTAGAAGATTATTATTTTATTCCAAGTGAATTCTCCAAAATTAAATCAAGGGGCAGGAATCCATTATTACAAACCACAAACATTTAACTTCTAGTTCCACAAATCAATTTGAGTTTGTTTTTTTAAAATATAAATTGTATTATCCATATGAAGAACGCAATCAGTCAGTGTGTGGACCCCTATCCACATTAAATTGAATGACTCGTACAAAAAAAAAGGGTTTAAAATGAAAATCGAAATGTTGTACATTCGCCCTATAATACCTCTTAAAATAGCATTTTAATATACTGTATATATAAATACATACATACAGACTCATTTGATATTTAAACACTGTAACAATATCTAAATCATTGTAGTCTTTGTGCATTATTAGACTAAACAAATACACATATATTCAAGCAAATATTTTCTTAGGCGAAGGGTGTGATGTTTCCATTAAAACTGCAGTGTAATGAAATTCAAATGTCATTTTAATAAAAACCACAATATTTACATATAGTATTTATTTACATGTGGGCCAGTAACCTAATAGTAAAGACTCCTGATACCAGAAGCAGATTCAACTCCACAAGCTGGCAAGTTACTGAGTCCCCAACCCCTAACCAGGACACCCGACTTCCGTTTATCTCCTCCACAAAGAAAGAGCTGCGTACGGACTGAACGTTTAGTGTCATGCTGTCCTAGTTTCTGCTGCTCGGTGACCCATTTAAAAGGGAAAAGTGGAGCTCTAAGGGTGAATGCATCAGTCAGGATTAAATGCTGGATTTATGGAGCCGATCGAACGAACTGCATGTCCGTCACTACGTCGACGAGAGAGCAGCCGCTTAAGTAATCGAGGTGAACCCGGCACTCCTGACAGAGACGCCCGCCGCAGCAGTTTCAAAGAGCGCCCCCTAGGGATACAAACACCAATGATCCCACAGTACAACAAAAACAAATCAAGAGTTACAAAACATCACAAGCTCTCACCCTGCATAGCCATTACGATTATTTGAAGACTCCTGCATTGAGCTCTGCGGCTCCTGAGTCACGATGGGCCTCAGTGGCTCCTGCTTCTGCACACACATAAACACATACAGTTCTGTTCAAACATCTTAAGCACGTTAGATGCTTTTATATGATAGCTTAAAGGAACACTCCGACTTTTTGGGACTTTAGCCTATTCACCTTACCCCCCAGAGTTAGATAAGTCCATACATACCTTTTTCATCTCCGTGCGTGCTATAAGTCTGTTTGACGCACCCACCGCTAGCCTAGCTTAGCACAAAGACTGGATGTGACTGGTTGCAGCTTTCATACTAATCCAAATGAGTGACAAAATAACGCAAACGTTTTCCTATTTACATGTTGTGATTTGTATAGTCACATAATGTACAAATAACAAAGTCAAATGAGACACAGACATCTTTTAACCGTATAAAACCTGGGAACTATTCTCTGAAGGCAAGGCACTGCTACTTTGACGGCGTAATAACCGCATCACCGGAGACACGCCGTGGTGAGGAGCGGAGAGTTCGCTCAGTGTTTGGGTAACAGAGTCAGCTATTTATAAATAGTAAAAGCGTAGTTTAGAGTCATGGGTTTTCGCTCTATTGTAAATAGCTGCGACTGTAAACAGGGGAGGTAATACCATGTTTCACAGAATTCCAACTAAAAACGCTGACTGGATGATGAAATGGCTAACTTACTCTGGATATTTATCCAAACACACCTAAGATTATCAAGGGAGTCGGGACATTATGTTTGCTCGGTACATTTCAATGAGGACGACTATTTTGAAAAAATGGAATTTGCCACACGGACCATAATGTGCTGAAGGATACGGCCATCCCATCTATAGCACGACAGGACAAGTGGATCACCTGCGGCTGAGGTAAGTGTTCCGTTATGTTTTTAGATGACCTACTGTAACAGTGCAATTAGCCAGATCTAATGTAACGTTAGTGACACTATTATATGATTAGGGTATGAATATGTTTTTATCTTGATGCGGTGCGGACACGCTTAGGGAAAAAAACGAGCGCGTTCACCGCGTTGAACTTGCACCCTGCGCGCGGCGCGCCTAGTAGCCTAAATTTGAAATAACCATGGAAATAACGAACTTGAGCGTGCAAAAGGGTACGATAGGCTGTGAGTTCATTGTGCAAAAATAATTTGTGCTATTACTTTCCCCTTATTCTATCCTATTAATGCAATACTGTATATTATAGGCTACTGTTGAATACATTTGGTTCAGCTAATAAATTGCATTTAAAATATATTGATTCCTGTAATAATAATTATTTATTTATGTGATATTTATAAATCTGGGTGCGTTTTTGGTTGGAAATCAATTAAAAATGGTACTGTATTACCTGGTCTCCCCTGTTTATTGTCACAGCTCATACAATAAAGCAAACACCCATGATAAACTATGCTTTTCTATCTAACGTTAGTAATTGCTGACTCTTTATTCCAACGCTGAGCGAAGCGAACTCTCTGCTCCTCGTCACGGTGCGTCTCAGGTGATTGTTATCACTCTGCCCAAGTAGCAGTGCTTCGCCTTCAGAAAATATAGTATTTATACGGTCAAAAGATGTCTGTGTCTCATATGGCCTTGATATTTGCACACTCTGTGACTATACAGACCACAACATGTAAATAGGAAAACGTTTGCGTTATTTTGTCACTCATTTGGATTAGTATGAAAGCTGCAACCATTCACATCCAGTCTTTGTGCTAAGCTAGGCTAGCGGTGGGTGCGTCAAACAGACTTATAGCACGCACGGAGATGAAAAAGGTATGTATGGACTTATCTAACTCTGGGGGGTAAGGTGAATAGGCTAAAGTCCCAAAAAGTCGGAGTGTTCCTTTAAGTGTGCCAGTGAGAATTTTGGGAGTTAGTTTTTAATGTTGCTTCAAGCATCACAGTTCTTTTTTGAAGGCCATCTCAATTTCTGGAAATAGAAAGCCTTTCTAGAAGAAGCAGCAACAATGGGAGCATCTCCCTATATTAACCACTATGAAAATCATTTGAGTGAATGTAGTGTACTATAAATCTTGGAAGTATATATTTTTAAAACTGTACTTGCATTTAGTATATTAATTAAGCGTACACTTTAATGACTGTTTCTTAACACAATTAAAGGGATAGGACGCTAAAAAAATGAAAACTCTGTCAATAATGACTCTCCCTCATGTTGTTTCAACCCCATAAGAGCTTCGATCATCTTTGGAACACAAATAAAGATCTTTTTGAGAGATTTCCTTCCATCCATAGACGGCTACACAACTACCAATTTGAAGCTTCGAAAAGTTCATAAGAAGATCGTAAAACTAATCAATATGAATTGAGCGGTTTAGTCTCAATTTTCTGAAGAGACGCCATCGTTTGGATGAACAGATTGAATTGAGGCTTTCGTTCACATCTAAACATTCATCAACTCACACATCAGTTGTGGTAAACGAAAGCTCAAGCATGTCAGTTTGACGTGGGAGGTTCATTCTCGTGTTACACATCACGTTTCAGCTTCAGGTTCATTCACGTGTTCATCATATAAAGTGATCGAGTCTCTTCATAAAAATTGGACTAAACCGCTCAATTCATGTGGATAAGTTTTACGATCTCTTCATGAACTTTTTGAAGCGTCAAAGTGTCAGTTGCATAGTGAACAACTGAGGGACAGAAAGCTCTCAAGATTTCATCAAAAAGATCGTCATTTGTGTTCTGAAGATGAACGAAAGTCTTACAGGTTTGGAACAACATGATGAGTGATTAATGAAGAAATTTAAAATTCATCCCTTTAAGTACACATGTAAAAAGTGCCCTTTGTTGTTATTTCAAATGAGGTTTTCTTTAAAATACATTTTAAATAATTGCATTTGAATATTATTTTAATAAACCACTGAAGCATTATTCTATATCATACTAAAAATTAATTTATTTTAATATACTCAATTGCAACTTCCTCGTTACAAAAGCACAAATATATTTAAATGCATGATATACAAAACTGACATTAAAGTATATTTTAGTTTACCATAAATGCTCGTCAGTACATTCGGCAGTAAACTTATTTCCCAGACAATAAAATTAATTATGAAATAAAATTAACTATTTACTATCTAAGGATGTACTAAAGTCCTACTTAAGAGGGTCAAAAAAGCACTCTTAAATTCAACAAAATGCATTTAATATAAATTTAAATTAGAATAAATTTTCATTTAATTGCAAATATGCAATTACACTCTTGGAAAAAAAAGGTACAAGAGCTGTCACTAGGGCTGCAGCTTTTCAAAAGGTAACCTTTTTCCATTTTAGGCGCTAAAATGTACATTTTAGGTGTTAATATGTACATTTTAGGTGCTAATATGTACTTTTTAATTGCTAAGAAGTACATTTTTAGGTGCTAATATGTACTTTTTAATTCCTAATATGTACATTTAGGTGCTAATATGTACATTTTACGTATTAATATGTACATTTCAGGAGGTAATATGTCCATTTTAGGTCCTAATGTACATTTTAGGTGCTAATATGTACATTTAGGTGTTAATATGTACATTTTAGGTGCTAATATGTACATTTTAAGGGTTAATGTGTACATTTCAGGAGCTAATATGTCCATTTTAGGTGCTAATATGTACCACTAAGGTAGCAATATGCCTTTGGGTACAAAAGTGTACCTTTTGAAAAGGTAAAGCCTCATTGACAGCTTTTGTACCTTTTTTTCGGAGAGTGTAAGTGTCCTAAAACATTACATTCAGTTTGCGCTTTTAATCAGTGTACTCTTTCTAAAAGTACTTTTTTTTCACAAGGAACACCCATGGTTTTGAAATGAAATGCTCAACTAGCACACACAAGTGTACTGAAGGCCATTTAGTGCATAATTTGTGCACTGAATGTGTTTTGTGTGCATGAATACCAGAGAAAAGCAGACTGTAGGCAGGTATCCCTCCTTTCCGTTCTGAAGTCGGATGTAACACCAGTCAGCGTTCTCTTGATACAGCAGCAACACGACCTCACCAGCACGCACACACACCTCTTCATCACAGTCTGCACTGTAGTCTGCTGCCACAACCATCTCACACACAAAAAACATCATGTGATTTCACCATCAGCTCAAAAAAAAACTGCTGTATGAACATGAGAAAACAGAAAAGCAGCTCAGATGAAAAAAAGATGTGTACCATTTCTCCTTCATCCTTGAATATCACTCTCTTTCGACAAACTGTAAGATTGAATCATTTTGCAGGAATTACAGTGGTAAATTTAACAGGAATGATCAAAAAGTGAGCATGAAAAGATGACTAACCTTGAGGAGACAGCACAGTTGTGAACACTTCAAACTCTTCATGGCTCTGCGTGTAGATTTGCTGCATGATGAAGTCAGACAACACACAAACTCTGAATGTACCTACAGTGTAAGAAGAGCTGAGACACTTTATCGATTCCTTCAGAATCACTGCTATTGCTAAACCTTCTCCTTCCTTTAAATACTCCCCTAAAGACGCACTCACATTAGGAGATCTTGGTTAGGTGCTTTTCTAGGAAGCGTTAGCACTCTTAAATCTATTTAAATCTGTTCCACTTCAGTTGATTAAATGCTGCAAGTACAGCTTTGATCAGCCAATCACACGCTTCTAAAAGTCAGCTCTCTGCACTTACAGTAACTCATTCAAACCTTAAACTAATTACACCTAATTACACCACACTTCACATTCTATGCCCAGTCATTCAACTAAACACTTTCCATGTTATTAGCCTGTAATACAGTAAGAAATATTTGAACAGGTATTCTGATTTCAATATCTTTCAAGCAATCATCTGTACACTGCATCAAATTTTGGGGGGATTTTTTTTTTTTTTAGCTCAGTTTCAAATGAAATCAGTTGCGTGGAGATCAGTGGCATACTATTAGTGAAGTTATTGGCCACCATTCATCAGCTGGGCCATTTCTGACCCAATTTACCCTATATAGAGCATTGTTAGATAGAAATACAGTTTAACAGATCTCGAGTGCATAGTATCCAAATCTAAACAAACTGGTTGTAAATTTACCAGTTTACTTAGAAGTTGCAATTCTTCACTAATTCATTTCTGTAATTTAATAACTTTTTCCTTGAAATGGTGACTGATGCAGTAGAAAATTATGTAGGTTTTCTGAACAACCTACACAACCTTTTTTTTATGTTTTTCGACTCGACTTCGATTTTTTGCCGCCATTAATTTTTTAAATAGGCCAATACAATCTTAATATACACTGATCACTGACTTTTTAATAACATTTTAAAAACCATTTCTTTATGCTAATAATCAGCTGCTAAAATGCAAATAACACATTGTGAATTTAGTTGTTGACACACTGTAAAAACATTTTATTTTATTTTTTCCTTAAAAAAGTGTTTGTTCTATCTTAAAATTTTAAATTCAGTCAACTCAAATATCCAAGTTGTCACGTTTTTCCACAATTTTTTCACTTGTTGCCACAATTTTCACATTTCAAGCTGACTAAACTTAAAATTTTAAGGCAGTACGAATAGCTTTTTTAAAAGTTTTTCAGTTTTTTTTTTTTTTTTTTTACAGTGCACGTTAATAGCTCTAACGGTGCCCCTTGGGCAACTGGTTAGTTTGCATATATGCCAAGAAACAGCCCTGATCATCAAAATGTATCATGGTATTTGCATTTTATTGCATGCATTGATATTTCAGAATTTCATTTTCAGAATTTCTGTGAATTTTTTTAGATTTGCTGCATGGACATTGAGGGAAAAAAAACTCAATCAAAAAAACAAATGCAATGTAAAGTCTAATCCTGATTCTTAGATTAGACATTTAAATCCAACCTGCCTAAATCACTCTGAATAACAAATCAGCCATAAGAGTTACAGTGAATGGAGAGTCTCAGTACTGTGTGTGTATACAGGGTGGTTTAAATATGATTACTATGATGATTATGTTTAAATAAGTTGTTGACATATTAAACACAATATTTAGATTGGTGTACAGCATATAGTATCTGATTGTGGGTGTGTTATAGTTCTGTAATTCAAAACTTTAAATCCTTTCTCGCTCAAGACAGTGACATTGCAGTGAAAGGATTAAAGTTCAGAGGGGTCAGTTGGTTCAGATCAGTGTCTCTGCTTACATAATGAAATCAGCACAGCTAATCTGAGGCTGTGCTTCTGCGAACACCATCAACATGTTAAAATGTCCTTCAAGGGTTCAGTAAAGCTTCATGGATGCAGCAAACAGACCGGTCAGATCTTCTTCAGTGTGAGCTCGAGGAGATAGTTTAGTTACCCGCTCCTGGGAAAAACACACAAAAACAAACTCAGTACATTACACTTGAGATAGTTTTAATACATAAAATAATATAATTATTTTATTTACTTAATTATGAAACTAGCATAATGTTATATGCGTTTGAGTGTGGCATTTCAAACCACGGCTATAAAACATATCATATTAATGTATTTAAAATTGCTACACGTTACATGTTATTACTGTAGTAATAACTATAAACTATGCATAATTACATGCAACTAACCCTAAACCAACTCCTAATCCTAAAGGAAGTGCAATGTAGTTAATTATTATTACTCAGTACTTAAATGTATAATTACACTGTAACACAGACACCTTCAAATAAAGTGTAACCTAATAATAATAATAATAATAATGACAGTCGCTTTAGCTGTAGAGGATTTTTGGTGTAGCAGAATTTTAAGCAAAAAAATGATCTGTAGCACTTTAGTTCAGGGACGTGACATGATTTGTTGACCTGAGGGATGGTGCCCTTCACCAAAGATGGAATGTCTTCTTTAGTGTAGCCAATTGCAGACAAGCCGTCCTCCACTTCTAGGTCATACAGAAACGACCTGAGCGTGTCCGCCAACACGCGGCCAGCATCATCTTTCTTGATGTTGCTCAAATCAGTACCTAATGAAACACATACACAATCTGTAATATAAACCTCCAGCCATCATCAATTCAAGCTTACAGTGCTCTCAAAAGTGTCATTTTCTACAAAATCATCCACAAATTACAGTGAATAACACATAATCTATGCACCTCACATCCGTTTTACACAATAACCATTTCACTTTCCAATACAGCAACCCAAATGAATACACTTTTGAACTTTTCAGAAAGTTACATTTTAAATCTTCATATGTTCAATGTTAATAAATATTTGAGAATTTTGAGATTGGCCTTCAGTGTGTGATACCTAGTATTTGTGCTGCCTCCAGGTGGCGCTCAGGACACATTGTTCCAGTGAAGGCAAAAACAGCAGGTGAAGTAAGAACTACAGAGAGTCCGTGTGGCTGAAAGAGAAAGGCACAGTGTTAAACTATAGTGTGAAAAACACTGGGAATCCACCACGATAAAAAAAAAAATACATATTAATGTTAGTACTAGAATCAGTACTATTATGTATTACAGAACATATAATTGTAATATTGCATGCATTAGTCTAGAAACACATTATCATTAAAAAGTGTCAATAAGAATGTTTTCTAAGTCTCTAATGCTCACCAAGGCTAAAATAGTATTAAGATAGTATTACAAATTAAAAGTTTTCAATTTTAATATATTTTACAATTCTTATGATGGCAGTACTGAATTTTCAGCAGCCAAATCATTATGATTTTGTGCTCAAGAAACATTTATTATTATTACCTAATCGTATTTCCTTTTATTTTGGAAACAGTAATACATGTTTTCAGCATTATTAAAAAAAAAAGAAAAAAAAAAAAAGAAATAGAAATAGTTTATAACATTATAAATTAATTTACTGTCACTTCATAAGTATTTAAAACAATCGTACTGACCCCAAACTTTTGAATGTAGAGCAGTTTATATTTACCACTATAGGATGTTCCACATTGTAGCCTTTAGCCCTGTGAGTTTTAACATTCCCGGCAATGGGATATGACATTCCATGACTTGAACATAGAAAAAAGAATAATCAAAAAGGCATTATCAGATAATTTCCACAAATACATACAGTATCAACAGAAAAATTGGAACTATTGGAAGCACATCATTGCACAGCTGCAAAATCTCTATGCCGTTCCTTAAACTCTCACAGCAATAAATTCAGTCCACCTGTGCTCTCTGTTCTGATATGTGCAAATATGGAAAATGATTGCAGTTCCGCACTAGCAATTCCATTAGCAGTCTTTTAATTGTTTTGTGATTCGATGCTGCCAGAATAAACACTTTTTGATGTTAATTTAATGTTAGTTATCTTTAATTACCATAAATGGACTCCTGCATTGCCAAAGCCAATTCCGGCAAACACACTGGCCAGGTGCATACTGGTGCGAGCCTCCACATCTCCGGGATCACACACTGCCCTACAACACACAAACATATTCATATCTTAACAATATTACATATAAATATAATCTTTTTAAAATGTATAAACAAAAAAAAATGTCGAGATGTACCCAAATATTCAATAAATCACAAATAATAACATGACCTCACTCAACATACCGTTTCAGGTATTTGGCAACGATCATGAGAGCGTGTCTTGCCCAGACATCACTGATTGGATTGCTGCCCTGGTAAGCGGGGCGATTTATGGGGTTGGGTGGGCAGGGACTTCTCAGGTTATACGGCAATGCAGTGAATGACTCTAATGCATGACTAAAAAGAAAAAGAATATAGTGAATAAAAAAAAAATGAATATAGTGAATATAAAGAATAAAAGAATATATAGTATAGTCAACCAAACACTATGAATATCATAATCTAACCATAAGATTTAAAAAAAAGAATACTTTTATTCAGCAAGGATGCATTAAACTAATTAAGTGACAGTAAAGACTGTTTTAAAGTTAAAAATATTTCTAAAAAAAAATGAAGAATGGTTTCCACAGAAACTGTTTTTTACATTGATAATAATAATAAATGTTTCTTGAGCAACAAATCAGCATATTAGAATGATTTCTGAAGGATCATGCGACCCTGAAGACTGATACTGAAGTAATGATACTGAAAATTCAGCTTTGTCAATCATGTTAATATAAAAAAATCTCCTTTTATTCAAAATGTTAAAAGCACCAATGGGAATATAATAGAGCAGGTTTGCATAAAATGAGCACAACCAGAAACTGTCGAATCAGTGCTTTCTGTCGGTATACTTACATTTTCTTGCTGTACACTAAAGGAAATGATCTTTAAGTGATTGCCTTGGTTTGAATATGGTAAATAAATAGAGTGTACATGTAAACACACACCAGAGCACGTCAAAACCACTGTTAGCTGCAACTCTAGATGGCATGTGAAGAGTATGTAGGGGATCAACCATCCCTAAAGTAGGCTTTAATGCTCGATTTGCAATACCTGAAAAGACACACACATTAAACTGTTAAACTCACAAACAAACACAGTTCAAAAACTTCAACCTCTATCATTACACCTTAACTATTTAACCATTACTTAATACTCAACCTTTCAGAATTCTGTACGTAGCATACCGAGAACAGAGACGAAATGTTAATGAGTAAAATGTTTCAGCAAACCAGTTTTGGCCTTCATGTCCTCAAAGTCAAAGATCGCCACTCCTGTGGTTTCACTCCCCGTTCCAGCTGTAGTAGGAACTAACACATGCACAGACATACAGAAGCACAAGATGTAAAAAACAAAACAATGTAATGTTATGTATCAGCACATCAGTTCTACTTTACAGTAAATAGACGGTTGGTCTGTGGTCAATGTTTGGTCTCTCTCTGTAGTTATATGCACATGCTAAATGGTCACCATTAACAAGAGAGAGAGACAGAAAGGAAGAAAAAAAGTAATATTAAGTTTGGCTGTGTGTATGTCTTTGTACCAGCGATTAATGGCTTCAGTGCGGCTGTGATGGGTTTTCCTTTTCCAATTGGGGCATTGACGAAGTCTAGAAATTCGGGCTCTGGATGAGATGCATAGAGATTGGCTGCTTTACAGGTGTCAATCACAGAGCCCCCGCCCACAGCAACATACACATCAAAATGTCCTTTTTTGGCAAAATCAATTGCTGCTTTAAAGCTGAAAAGAGAAAGAGAAGTTGTGTTCACTCACTTCTGTGTTCTGTTTATAATCAGAAACACGTATAATGTCATCAGCAAAAACTGGCAAAAATCAGCACATTTTCTGTCACATTTGTTTTTAACCTCTTGTCAGTTGGTTCTACTCGCACATCCTCATAGATCTTGTATTTGACTCCATGTTTTGTCAGTGAGTCCAGCACTGCTGCAACCGGCGGCAGCTGAGACAGGGTTTTATCTGTCATCAGACACACATTATGTGCTCCCATGTTCTGCAAATCCTGAATAAATCAGCCAAAACAGCAAAACCAATCACTGACAAATCCAAAACAGGACTGACATGAAGTAAAGAGAGAGACCAATAAGATGAGCTATAATAAAACCTAATCAGTACAAATGGCGTTCATAAAAATACACTAGCAACTTGAGCGTGAGTAAATGATGATACAACTGTCATTTTTGGGTGAAAAAAAATAGCTATTACCATTCCAATTTCTCTGGTAACTCCTGCTCCAAATCTGATATTTGAACAAGCCATCTAAAACAGAACAACAGAAATGAAATGAATAACCCCAATAACAATAAACAATTATATTATATTATTTTATTATATAATATATTATCATTATTATTATTATAGAAATATATTATGATTCTATTCTTGGATATTCACAGGCTAGCCATTATAATCTCACATGTCTTCGCTTCACTATTTAACACAATATTAAAACAACTATACGATAAGTGGTAAAACTATATTCCACAATGCATAATTACATAATAAATACATGCATGTTGTGCGCTTACTTCAAATGCGTAGTCTGTTTTGCGTTCACATATATGAGCCTCACCTGCAGAAAATACACATATGAAACACACTCACATATTATAGTTATTTTATTCAGAGAAATATCTGAATAAAAATAAATATAATACTGAATAAATATCTTACCTCGGTTATGAGTGTGAGAATACGCTTGAGAATGAGCAGGACATCTGCACCTATAAAACATATGGCATGCAAAAAAAAAAAATAAATACTACTGAAAATAGACACTAATCTATATTACTTCATTCTGTGTAAAACAAAAAGGAGGTGCTTGCAGGACGACTCAGTAACCATTCTGGCGAGAGAGAAAAAAATGCAATAAAAGTAGGCTTAAACTGAGACTAATGCTGTCATTCTTCTGCCTAATACAGTATCTTCTTTTTTCCCACATAAGAAAAAAAGTCACGCAGCTTTGTAACAACTTGAGTGTGTCAGACTAAATAATGGTGGGGGGTGGACTATGACTTTAAGGGTTTGTTTACAACTCTCAGGGCATTGAGTGCAGATAATAGCCTATACAGAAATAGAAATATGAAAGTGCACAGACTAAACACACACTTTAATAACTTAACGATTAAACGAACAGAAATACAGAAACTTACGCCGCGCTCGCGAGCTGGCGCATCAGATGAGCGACTCTCTCACCGCCTGCCATGATTTCTGCTCGTGCCCTCTAGAGCCCGCCTGCAGACACGTCCGCCACCTGCTGACAGGTATGCGCCCATGAGGCGGAAACATTAGGCTACTGTGTATGTTGGCAAGTGTCTAATATATATATATCGTCTTATCTTCTTTTTTCCACATTATATTTATAAAACGGTTAGTTCCAGTGCTTTATTCATGATAAACCATGGATAAAACTCGGCTATGACCGCTCCCAACGGTTCTATTTATCACTGCGCAACCCTGAGGTTCTTATGTTGTTTTTATTTTAACTTTCACACATTGGAACCATAGGATTGGAACCTTTGTAATTTTTGCTGTTCACGGGCAGGGACTTTTTTCTAGCGGAAGGAAGGCTTTTAGTGATTTTACTTCATGAAAGTTGCACTAATATTTTTTTGTTTACTTTAATATTTTTATTGTGTGGTAAGCGTTTTATAAAAGTAATAAGGTACGAGAAGCTGTGCTGTATCGTGCATAAGTAACGACTGAAGGAGTATCTATATTTATATATATATATATATATATATATAGAGAGAGAGAGAGAGAGAGAGAGAGAGAGAGAGAGAGAGAGAGAGAGAGAGAGAGAGAGAGATTTGTGGAATAAAAAGAATAAAATAAAAAATAAAAAAAATAAAATGGAATAAAATATTTTGAAGTAAAAAGATAAAATTATACCCTTGGGTAAGATTATCCTTCCCACAGAATTGGCACAGAAGGACCCAAGTGGTTATCTTTAACTAGCGTTGTTATTTTATTTTAGTTTTAATGTTATTTTGCTTTCATTAAAACCTATGTTAGTTGAGTGAAATCATTAATTTGCATTCATAATTGCTATTATGACATATCTTCATTTAAAATATGGGCAATTAAATAGAGTAAAGTAAATATTCATATTCCATAAAGTCATAGAATAATTTTACTTTTCAGATTAATCTCTTTTATACTGGAATTCTGCTTTTGCTATTGAGACATATCTTCAATTAAAATAGGGCAAATAATTAAGTAAATATTCAAATGTCTTTATATAATTTGTAGAATAATTTTACCTTTCAGATTCATATTTTACTGGAATTCGGCTTTGACTGACATCGGTTATTCAATTATTATCAACCAAATTGTTAAAATACATTTTTAAATACAATAGTTTTAATAGATTAGCTTTGATTTACACTAATTAGCAGTAAGTGAAATTAATGTTTCTATTTCCTATATAACACTTTGGCTGATGCATCATCATCCTGCATGCTAAACATTCTAAATACGTTAAAATTTAAAAGTAAACCCACATTGTTCTTAAGGGGGGCATCTTCCCCCATCCAACCCCTATATTTTTTACACAATAGAAGGGCAGATTGTCACTGTATGACTTAAATTGTCACAATGGGGGCTTAAACTGCATACTTTTCTGCAAAATTTGCTAAATTAAAACAATAAAATGAATTATGAACTTTATGAAGTAGGCTATATGAAGTACTTTTTCGTTAGGCTATATATAGCATACATATAGCCTATAACTGCCAGTGTTTTATACAACAATACTTTTTAATTCATTTTGTTGAACTGAAAGGTGGAGCAACTTGTGTTTTACTGACTTAATCAGAACACTTTCTCTAACAAATTAACCACTCTGAGATAGGCTAATTAATCTGTCTATAGGTAATAACAATAATTAATAATAATAATAATAATAATAATATAAAATCCCAGAATAATATAAATTATCAGGAACTCAGCACATCAACACACACACACACACACACACACACACGCACACAAAAAGTTTTCTTTTTTATCTAAATAAAAACTATTTAATTTCTTGCCGTTATTAAACACAAGACAAGACTAATCTAATCCAAAAACAATAGTCAAATTTCTGAGAATGACGTAAACTGCCCTCCCTCGGCGTCATCAGCAGTCTCTCAGTTGCCAATTATGATTGATTCAGAGGATTCAGAGGAGACTGCCCCTCGAGTCAATCTACAGTAGCCTACACTAAACACAGGACGGAATTCAAGAGCATTTTCCTTTTTTACTGACTTGAACCGCAGCCAAATGTGGTGACTGTCATCTCCGAAATAATCTCGCGTCATATAAATAAACTGCGATGCTCGCGCTACACCGACAGCAGACTCTCTCAACATCCGGAGAACACAGGTGAGCATGAACTCAACACACACGCCTACAAAAGAGATCCTGTGAAAATAATAGAGCATTTTTTTACAGTGTGCGAAAGTCAGATGTTCTTTCACTGAAAATGCTCTTTGGAATAGGCCTAGTCTCTAGGCTATTCTCGATTTATTATGCCGAAGAACATGATCATATGCTGTCATTAAAGAAAAATAGGCTACTAAATAAAATAAATACCAAATATATTCTCAAACTTTCTTTGTAATAAAAGCTTTGTGTTAAATAGAAAACATTTCTGTGAACATTTCTATCACCTATTGCATACTCGTATCGTATATTATTCAGATTCCTGGGAATTTCCCTCAATGAAGCTGCACGTCCAACTCGCTGCGGTGTCTCTCTGGGTCTTCGTCTCGCTGTCTGAGTCCGCTCCAGGACACACAGACACGCAGCTGCCAGTTCCGATGCGTTTGGAGTACTTCATTGAACTGGATAACGGCGCTCACAGTCCGCGCGCGCCCGACCGGAGACCCCCGTCCCCCGCCGAGCCTCTTCAGCTGCAGCGGCTGTTAGGAGGTAAGGTCGGTAGTGTCGGTAACGGCGGGATCATGAACAGATTCGTGGAACGTGAGCGCCGGTCTGAGGATCCACCAATCTCGCTGGATCTGACTTTTCACCTGTTGCGCGAGGTGCTGCAGATGGCGCGAGCCGAACAACTGGCCCAGCGCGCGAGCAACAACCGCAAAATTTTGGACGATTTAGGAAAATAAAAATGAACTACTCAAAATGTTTTTGATTCAATTTCTTAAGTAATATAACACATTATGGTTTACTTCTGTGAATAATTTGTGTTTGCCTTCTTTTTATCCAGTTTGGCCTTTTCCTACCCTTTTAATGTATAATTTTCCTATCTTATAATGTATTATGTATTCCCACAGAAACAGCCAATATTAACATACAAAAGAGAATGTTAATACACTTATTCATAATCTTTATTTTGCATTTTTAGTCAGCTACTTCAGTAAAGATTGTCATCATTTAATATTTAACAGTTGTGGTTTTTACTTTTTCAAATTCCTATCCATTCAATGTATTTATGATTGTCAAAGTAACAAAATATTAGTTATGAAGAACAACAGGATTTTCTGGAAGGTCACTGGGATGTTGCAGGGTTACCAACTGATTTTATTTTGGCACATTTAACCAGGAAAAAGAGAAAACATGGCGTGGTTCATCCTCAGATGTCTGGCTGGGACCGGCAGTTACCTAAATGTATGGGAAGACAGAGAAAGAGAGATGGATAGACAGATAAATAGAAACAGACAGAACAAAAGTGGTTTGATGGTGATTTGTGGTCAGAAAAAAAATCTACAGCATGCGTGGTCATGATGAAATAATGTCGAAATGACTGGAAGGGTCAGGCTCAGATGACTAGTAGCTAAGATTTTGAAGATACCAGTCTGTTTTAATCACAGGGACATTCATGATAGTAATTTCTTGGTAGAAATGAAGTTGACAACGTTGGTTAAAAATGTACACTTACACACAAACTGACCACCAACCACAACTTTCAGACGCCATTTTTCTTTTTCTAGCTCAACTGTAACAAAATGGAAAGCACAGACAGCGAAGGATATATCTACGTTGCCTTAAAAAATCGGCCAGATGAAGCCATTTCAGGAGACGGAGTGAAGCTAACATTGGATTCTGACGTGCATTGATGCCTTCCTCGGAATGCAGCATTTTTAAATATCCAGACACAGATATGAAATCAATGGATGTTCAAAATGATAATTTTGCAATATGATTAGCTGATAAGGTATCCCAAGATCCCAACACACCAGCTTACAACACTGAAAAAAGGTTTTCAAGCAGTACCTCGTTCAATTAATATTTTTTCTTTCATTTCAGTTTACTATTATTAGTTTTATTCTTCAATTTATTTTTTTTTCGTTCTAAACATTTCTAAATATAAATATTTTTCATTAAGATCTTAAATAAGAAAAAATTGTTTCGACGAATGTACAATTTCAAGGTTACAAACGTCACGTGCCAGCGCTCGACCAGTGACAGTCACCAGATCGCTCTTCAAGTCTCTCCGTGGTGGATCACAATCAACCATTACTGGACCAGACAAGAGAGAATCAAGTTGCATGCATCGCAGAAAAACTCTGGTAAGTGAAATAAACAACCATTTATCGTTAAATGTGCGGCTGTATTTATAGTAATGGTAGCTTAACATAATTTTTTTGCCAATTTTATGTAACTTACGTCAGTTTGAAAATGTTAGTGTTGGCTAACGTTAGCTATAACTTTACACAATATGTCGACGTTAATCAATTCCTGACCGATTTCAAAACGCAACATAGTACGTTTAAAGAAAACCCGTGGCTTATTTTGATTTTACAATGGTGATTAACGTGAACGTTTAAGCATTGAACTGAACGTAATTCGAGTCAGCCGTATAATAATGTTAAAACAATTAACCTGATCAACTAACTTAAGTGAATAAGCTAACATACATGTTAAGGGGCTGGTTTAATGGTTCGGTAGCGCATTTATGACTAACGAAATACGCAATTTATTTCTAATATTTCTCCATTGGCAAAAAAAAAAATGCTGCATTGGCGCCAATCCGGCGACGTCGGTTGGTTTTTAAACAGAAACATAGTACTAGCCATAGGACACAGGGGGGCAGTAAAGCGTAACGGCACGTTGAATTCAAACACAGGATGCTGTAAGAGCTAAGTTACGTCATCAATCCGGAAGTCGCCCATTTTGGAGGCACTGAACATAAACAATGCCACTGATTTGAACGGACTCGCAAATTTCACTGATTATTTCTGCAGAAAAAAGGTCTAGTTTTGGTCTGTACTAATCGGTCGCATTGGGAAAAACATTTCGAGTTCTATAGACAGCCAAAAGTTAAAGAGAAGAGTGCAAAAACTGATGAAAGAAGGCGTTTGTGGTTGAGAGAGGCACAGCATCTGTATCAACCACATCATCATGTGTAACGTTAAATGAAGCTTTGAATATGGCTAAAATGTTGACGTAGTTAACTATAGCTACATTCACACTCACTGTCAGTCCAAATCCGATTATCTTTGTGTCCGATTGAAATCTGATCTAAAATTATGTCCACAGTGTATCGCAACTGTTCAGATCCGATTTGTGAGTCCATGCAGCTGTTGGGCAATACGGCACTGACATTGACACTTAAGGAAGGGTTTGCATTTGCATTAGAGATGTTGTCTTATTTAAATTTTAGAACATGAAAATGTTTAGCCACCGCCGCCATGGACTATACTGCGTTTTGAGCTGCAGAACTGGAGGCTGTTAAGTACAGATTTTTCCATGCTCTTGTTTGCGCTGGTTTCGAAATATGTTTCAGAAATCGTAATTTTCTGCTCGTCTGGCACTTTGCAACAGCACAGCATTGTTTCGGCAGAGACTTGGCATGTTTTCTCTAACCCCTGACGTTTAACTTAACATAGAATGTCAATGTGGGTATCACATGTAGCTTGGAACAGATTTCACGTGTTTTTTGGGACTGACA
The DNA here is from genome assembly GCF_016745375.1 of Pimephales promelas. Next base: position 4,666,528 of record NW_024121732.1, read on the forward strand.
ATCTGAACTTAAGCTATGTCAGGATAAGAAATAGAAAAAAAGATTTTCAGTACGGGTTAGAGAAGCTATTTCCGACATTTACCACATATTAACTTTAATTTGTCAATTTTGCACTCTCTCCTGCTTAAGTCCTTCTCTATATGATTTCGCAACTACCACATATTTTTTTCTGTGTTTTTTTTTTTTGTGTGCAATGAAACTGAACAATGTGTTCAGTTAGTGTAAACAGTGCAGTCCATGCTGTTGTTTACATCCGAGTGCCTCCATAATGGCCGTACATCCGGGTTACCGCCCAGAACGTGACGTCGGTGAAAACCGTCTATAGTTTAGAATAAGTTTTGCTTCCGTTCCTTACTCCATTCCAACTGTAGTTAAACAGTAATAATTTCTCTAATATCCATTGCACTCTTTCATTACAGTGTTATAATAAATCTTATATTACAATTCAACATAGCCTATTACGAGATCATCCGAGAAAGTCTTCTCCCCCCCAAAAAACTGGCATGATTGCAAACATTTATTTTATAAAAAAAAAATGAAATTACTTAAAATAAAAAATAAAAACTTGATAAATGATGCACACAGCTCTTTTTATAATGTAATTTCAATATTATGATGCTTTAAAAAAGTTAAAATGAATTACTGTGTGATTATTCAAATCTGTTGAAATGATAAAATAAATTAATTTATAGTACTCTATATTTTTTGACTTTTGCCAAGATGTTCTGGCTGGGATTCTCTCATTCCCTTCTCTCTCTTATGCAGGATATTGGAGTTCTCAGGTGGAAACATCTCATCGGCCTCAACTCTATCATAGCTTCTGTTGTAGTGGGAGAAAACCCTAGAAGTGCAGGTCTTGATGCAGGATACTGACGTTGCTGTAAAGAGGGAGATTGCTCTAAAAAGTGTAATTGTTTACATGGGAGAAGAAGTGGAGGACCTCATCAAGGATTTCCTGGTAAATCAAGATTTATTTAGCAATGGGAAAATTCTAGCTAAAGCTGTCAAATTCAAAATTAGCCAGCTGACTGTTCAGATATATGTCTGAAAACAGTCTGACTTGTATAACAGTCGCATAGACTCGCACATATTTATATTTCAAAAAGAAATTAATAGAAAAACAATTTTATAATTAGTTGTTTGTAACCTTTAATCTGGGGGGAAACACAACCTGTATCGATTAATTATTCTTTCTCTTTTCTTTTTTTTCCTCCCAGTTTTCAGAAAAGGAAGAGGCTGAACAAGTCCTTCAACAAGAAACCATCGCAATCGTTGTAATGAGAGATGCACAAGGTGTACCCACAAACATTGCCATCATTTTAGAGGGTCAAGAGGTTCTGAGCGGCTTGCCCTCTGTCGCAAATGCGGTTTCCATTCTTCTGGGCCTTCTCTATGCTTTCAATCTAGAGTATCCTAAGACAATGAAACTGACTTTTGAGTACATCCAGAAAGTCATCATGGACCTGGACCCAAAAGGCATGACCAAAAAAGTGAAGAGGCTCTATGACCAGCTCTACAATAGAGCTTAAAGGTCTTTCTAACTAGTTCTAGTTATATTAAATGACTAATTCAGGCTCTGCACACAGTTTAAATCTGTAAAGAATGTTTTAAGTGACTGGCTACAGTTTAAGTAATAGGTCCAGTATTTTAGTAGAAGTACCTGTCATGTCTTGAAGCAGTCTAGTTCAGATAAAATTGCGACAAGTTTAGTTGGAAAAACTCTGTGCTTCCATGTATTTTCAGCAATGTGTTGTTTTTTTGTTGACAACATTTGGAGTAGAGATAGTGAAATACTTAACTACAGCTGCATTTCTGGTAGTGTTGAAACTGAGAAATTGTTGCATTTCCCTAATTCTCTGCAGGGTTAGTTCACCCAAAAACTAAAGTTCGGTCAGTAATTACTCTGCCTCATGTTGTTCCAACTCTGTAAGACCTTTGTTCATATTCGGAACACAAATGAAGATATTTTTGATTAAATCTGAGAGCTGGATCACTCCTACATGGGCTTCTGAGGAACTAAAACTTGCCGGCTCCAAAAAGTTTTTAAAGACATTGTTAAAATAGTCAAGTTTTAGTCCCTTAGAAGCCTATGGAGGAGTGATCCAGCTTTCAGATTTAATCAAAAATATCTTCATTTGTGTTCCGAAGATTAACGAAAGTCTTACGGGGTTGGAACAACATGAGGGAGTGTATTACTGACCGAACTTTCATTTAACTATCAATTTAAGGCTGTTGTAAGGTCAATGTTTGGCCGCCCTTGAAGTTAAAATGACACTTGAGCACTGAAATTGCTGATGTGTTTAAATTGGTTAATAAATCTTTTTGCAATGCAAGTTATTTGTCTTTTTTTATCTATTAGATTTTGGATCGATCAAATATTAAGCAATGTTCCTTGATGGGAAACATGTTTTATTAAATCCGTATGTTTTTGTTTGTTTAAAATTAATAATTTCTATTAACATTTATTTTTAAAAATAATTGTTTAATTAAATCTATATATAATTGATTGGAGAAAACAAATAATTTCTAATACATATTTCTTAAATGAGAAGTTTTGTTTCAATTAAATCTATAGATTATTGTTTAGATCAAAAATAGAATTTAAATTAATTGACTTTCTTCAACATGAAAAATTTACTTTGTACCAAGTTTAAAAAAAAACCTTTTCATAGACATAGAAATTATTGGTTCGGCTAAGTTATTTATTTTTCATTGGTTCAAGTTATAAAATATAGATGTGAACCATTACCCTAAATTTTTTTAATTGGATGAATGAAAATATTTTTTCAGTGAAGGATCAATTTAGGATCAATCCTAAAAATTAATCTTAAATAATCAAGGCATCACAAATATGGATGAGGTTAAAAGAGGGAGAAAACCTTACCTGAGCTGGTGCATCTATAGACGGGTTGTGACTGGAGTCTGGAGTGGGCGTTAATAAGGGCGTGTTCTCTGCCGGGTTGATTTTCACTGATTGGTTGGGTTTTGGTGACATTTGGGAGGAGTCTATTGGCATTGGTGGGGGGTTCGGTACAGTTGTTGGTCTATGCGGTATCTCAGGACTAATAGTACCCGCTAATTCTTCATCATCATCATTCTCTTCATTGTCATCACCATCTAAGTAAGAGAAAAATACCTTATAAAGAGACAGATCCCAATAAAACCTTACCTGACATCTAGGTTAGGATTAGAGTGAGTTTACCCCTGATAAAGTCTATGCTGAGTATTGCTCTTCGTTCAGGCTGGAAGTTTGCAGTGAAATGATCCATATTCTCATATCCACGCTCTACCTTTTCTAAATGAGACACATTCCTGCCTTCTGCAATTCTGACATGAAAGAGACAGAATGAATTAGATGGCACAAAACATGAGTGTCTGACAGTTTAAATATTTTTAGAATCAGTAAAATGGTGATTATTTGAATCTTACTTCTGTAGTAGAGGCTTCGTATTCTGTTATAGAGATATTTAGATTAGAGACTTCATACTACATTGGCTTAGGAAAAATGCTTTATTCTCTAATGTATACCAAATTATAGATGTTTTTTTTTTAAGAAAATAAAAAAAGCATGAAATAAATAACTTTGTAGACCTGCAGGAAGATGGCCATCTCAGATTCCTCCATTGTCTGAACTCCTGTCTCCACTAGTTTGGCTGCGTTATCCAAGTGATCTCTGTACCTGCACAGGTGATGACTGTGATTAGCAGATTGTAAACATAACATACACACCCATAATATGGGAAAATAGAGAAATTATTATGTAAAGAACATTATTTGAAGTTGAGCAGATAAACTTCAACAAAATAATGATGGATATTTGATGAGCATCTATTATTTATCTACCATTTAAAATTATGGGTGTGTTGTTTTTGAAATAAGTATTTTATGCTCACCAAGGATCAATCAAAAACACAGAAAAAAAAGGTCAAATGTTTTTTTTCATAATCATTTGTCACCAATTACAGACATGATTACCTATCATCACTAATGTGACCTTCTATATTACTCTTTACTTTTGTGTAGTGTGTATATGTGCATGTACTTGCGCTGTAGGCTATTGATGTAATCGAGTTTCTCCTGCTGTTCTGCAGTGATCTTCAGTGTGAGTTCTCCTCTGCGCTCTTCCAAAAGAGCGTACAGACGATCAAACCACTCACATACACGAGACTTCTGCCTACGCCCATTTTCCTACACACAAACACATATGCACATAGGACCGTAATGTAAGAAATCCTGGTTATGTTGCCATGGAATTGGTCAAAATGTTTTGCTCTGTCATTGATAATGATAATAGACACAGACACTGACCTCCACAGATCTGCAGCTTTCCTCTAGCTGACTGATGATGCCCTGAATTCTGTCATTGTTGCCAACCAACAAAGCAACACCATCAGACAACTCTGTCTGCACACACAATCACAGAAATATAAAAGATCAATCATCATGAGATAAAGAATACAGTAGTGCATGCACATAGATGATAAGAAAAGCAGAAAATAGACTAAAAAAGTCTCACTTTCTGTGTCTCGTAGACTGATTTGAGAGGAGCAACCTCACAGGCCTGATGACTCCCAAACACTTTACATAAGGAACAAGTGGGGACAGAGCAGGTCACGCAGTATATATTAATCTTCTCTTCTTGATGCTCCTCACACATCAACTCATCATTCTTCACCTCTGGCGCAGGCTTACTGCTGCTGACAGAGAATCAGAGAGATTTGACTTCAATTGTATATAATTATACCCAGGGTAGACGTAGCTAGAGGATTCGGGGCCCCGTGAAAAAAAATTGATGTGAGCCCCCACCCCCAATATCATATACTGTACAATGGATGAGCATGGAGGCCCACATTTATCAGAAGATGGTGATGTTGTTGTAAAACGTTTATTTTAAAAAGTTAAATGTTTATATAAAAATTACAATTAATAAAAACTAACAAAAGTAAGAAATGTTTAAATAATAATAAAATCAATTTTTAAAAAGTAACAGCAAAAGAATATTTTTTTCCCCATCAGTCTGTTATAATTCATAATCAAAAAGTAAACATTTAGAAATTGACAAGAATGGAGTCGAAATAAAAAAATAAATAAAACCATTTATTGCCTTTATTTTTTAATAAAAATAAAATATGGAAGTGGTAATATTATTACAGTAAATAAAGCGAATACATTTATTCATCCAAGTGCAGTGTGTTGTACTCGGGACATTCTACAAGAAACGTACATTTTCATTCTTAATGAACGAGTCATTGAGTCATTCATTTGAATCTTTGACTCTGGCGATTAGTTCAAATCAGTAATGAATGGGCGAGTGTTGCTGTGAGGTGTGCTGTTGTTTGGAACTATTTTCGCTGCTGAAACAGAACAAAAACAGTCATTGCATCTAAAAATGTAAGTAACTTAATATGAACTTAAACTATTTGTCTATATTGAACTTATGAAATCAAAATCTCGGTTTCAATTGTGATGGTATTCAGGAAAATAGGCTATATTGTTTGTTAACTATAAATTAATATGTTATACAAAGTTATTGTAAATAACTGCACAAGCCTCAACAGCACAACTTTGTTACCGTCCGGACGTGTGACTCTGTAAAAGAACCTTGGAATTCACTCGGCTAGCTGCCCTGATTGTTGCCTCGTGCTAGGTTATAAATATAAAACATCACTAAAGACCAATAATTTTCACAATCATTTTTAATGTTAAAAATTATTTGTCAGAGATCCCCCAAAAAATCCAAAAATAAATTCTTATGGGGGAACCCTAATGCCTTATAGCTAATGGCTTATTATTTTTTTTAATTAAATAAACAACTTACAATTTATTTCAATATAAAAAAAACTAATTGAACAATTCATTAAATTTCTATTTAACAATAACATGGCCAGACACAATAACAATTTAATAACTAAAATGACACAAACACAGACAGGAGTGAAAACAATTCCCACATATGCTACGTGAATGCGGGTGTAGTAACCAGAACAAAGATTAAATTCAAGATAATTCGTTTCTATTCCTAATCCTCCACAAGCTTTGCCCAAATGTCTTTTTGGTTCTGATGGTGATGGGTGGTTACAGGCTAAGGAGGTGGAATGAAACAAATGACATCATCAAATATATACCAGATCATGTCTTCTCTGGTGGGCGAGAAGAATTGGTTCACTCCCACTAACTGGAGCAAATTAACTGCAATCTATATGAATTGGAATAATTAGTAATCGTTACTAAAAGCGAATATAAATGACAGTTTTATCTTATTTATGTATTGAAATATCATTACTAAGTGCAACCCTTAAAAGCAGTGCTACATAGGCCTAGGAAAAAAGTCAAACAGTAAAAGTCTAACTGCTGTTACTCATGTTGATGTGTTTTCAAGTGTGAGTGTGTGTGTCTGTGTTGGGGGTTGGAGGGGACTGATAAACACAGAAGGTGTGTCTGAAATAGCTGCTGTCACATTTGCCTACTTATAAATATAGTCCAGCACACACACAATTGACCATGTGCTAGAATAATAGAATAGAATAGAATAGAATAGAATAGAATAGAATAGAATAGAATAGAGAGGAAAGTGTACCTGCTAGATTCTTGTTTGTACATATCTATGATGTTCTCCACTAGCAGGTTCCTCTGCAGGCCATAAACCCCGTGTCTATCCAGAACCACTTCATGCCTACAGGATGGGCAGCGGAACCGGCCGCCTGAGCCCAATGAAGAACCTCCTCGTGTGGGCAAGTAGGGGTTTGAGGCCTGAAATATACACACAAATATTTTTTTTGTTATATACAAATTATTATATTCAAAAATTCAAAAACAAAATTAATAACTTTCAAAAATTATTTCAAAATTTCCTTACAAGGGATTACATGCAAATAAATAAAAACATCTAAACACATTGACAGAAGAAATATTATGATGGTAAAGATAAAAAGCAAATAATAATAGCTGTAACAATAATAAAATCTTTTTCAGCATTGTTATTCAATAATATAACTTACTCAAAATTATTTTGTCTAGCTTAGAACCAAATCCAGCTTATTTCTTATTACACTCTTCTTTTAAATGTAATTAAAACTATAAATTTTAACTATAGGCCTACATTTGCTCCCAATCCTGATATTTGTATGACTCATCAAAATGTTACCACTTTAATCAATTTTCGTGTCATAACCCTTATACTTGAACAAAGTTATAAAAATAAAATCGACCCATTTTGCCCATTTTTTTTAAATTATGGTGTTATGAAATATTATGTTCCAAAACACTATTGTTATAAACATTGTTAACAAAGTTTAATTTTACGCATTGGTAGTACCTGAAAGACGTCATTGGCACATTTGCGGCAGAGGTTGTGTTGGCACGGTAAGATTACCACCGGCTTGGTGAAGATCTCAAGGCAAATGGGGCATATCAGCTGCCTCTCCAAACTCTCCATGGTCTCGCGCGTTCTAGGGCACCAATAATCCAAACCCACGCTCATCACGCGGAGCGCACGCGCTTGGCAAACACACTCCTTGTTCTTGTTTTGTTAACTCTTGTTTTGTTTATTTTTGTATTTCCTTTCAAAAGAAATCCAGTTGTAATATTGTCTCTCCGTGTGAAACTCGTAGGCCGCTCCGTCACCTTCCTCCACGCGCTTGTCTGGTCTGTTTTTAGCATGGGTACGTAAAGGTTGCCATGATTACGTGACCATATATGAAAACTGCACTGCGCGAGACCGGCCAGCTGTCTACCCCCACCACTGACCACAAGTTCGCAAACCTCTCTTATCACACCCCTGGAAACCAGCTGCGGCGTGAGAATACCACTAAATGGTCATCCAGACTAATTGTATCTTTTCCCTTAAATGTTACTGTAAGTCCAATTAACAAGAAAGTCTCATTAGTCTTTCTTTAGATTTTCTTCTTACTGTAAAATTGGAGTTAAGTCTACTATGATGATGTAAAGAAGATCCACTGACAAAGTATCCTGGCACTTCCATGTTTTTGTGCCATGTCACATTGAAGTGGCATGTGAATAACACAGTAGCCTACATAAATATGATAATAATTGGAACACCAAATTTTAAATATGTGGAGACTTGACTGACTTTCTGTTCTTATGGTCTCTCTTGTGCTTAAACTCTTATGCTCAATATTGTTTTTGCAGATAGATAGATGAAAAACAGTGCAAGAGCGCCATCTATTTGTTACAACTGCATTTTCACAATCTCTAAACTTGTGGAACTTTTTATTGTTTCTAGATAATATTAAACACATCTCTCTTATCACAAGACCATGAATATAACAGCATTTGTGTCTACTCACTGCGAAATCTTAGAATTTTCTTTGGCTCAGGATTAGTTCTGTCTGGATCGGATGAAGAATCCAGTGACCATTCTGTGGAAACAGTTACTGTATGAACTGTATCACAGGCTGCTGGGATCAGGACGATCAGAAGGGAGTCTACAGCTGCCCTCAGTGCAGACAGACCTTCACTACAAGACCTGTTTTAGGGAAAAACACCATGCTGGCTGAAGTGGTGAAGAAACTCAAGATGACAAAACTACATGCTCGTCTGAATGTTACGCTGAACCTGGAGGTGTGGAGTGTGACATCTGTACTGGGAGAAAATACACTTTTACAGTGACTGTAACAATTATCACCCTTTGAAACATTTTTATTCTTTGCTCAGGAAAAAAAAAAACACACCTTTGCATAACCTTTTGATAATCACTTCACCACACATAGCAGCATGCGAGAGATCATGCACAGACAGTTTATATTAGTGTTTGTGTGTTGGGGAGAAAAATAAATCACCAGGTGTAATTCCAACAGTTCTTGAAAACAGATTGATTCTCTCCATACAAAATAAATATCTTTCTTCTTTCAAATGTAGGCTACTCTTTCTTCTCTCAGTCTGTGACTCAGTGTGTATGAATGCCAGCAAGCCCTACTGCTCCACACATAAAGGTCTCTCTGTTTGTCTGTTCTGTGGTTTATTGTTCAATGCTGCCATTGAAAAAAAAAAAAAACTGTCTTTCACCATCCGCTAACACTCCTGTCTGCAGACTACCCACTAGAGGGCCTCAGCTAACTTTTTGAAGATGACAAGCAATTATTTTATGTTAAAATATTTTTTATTTATGATTTAAAAATTTATAAATATCAACATACTCAACCTAGACCGCTTAGATCACAGCATAAACAGCTTCTACTAAAACCTATAGCCTAGTTAGAACAAAACAAGAGGAAGCCATAGGAGGAAGCTGCTTTACTCTGGAATATTCCATCTCTGGAATCAGCTTCCAGATAACATTAAAAACGCTCCAACCATTACAATTTTTAAAAATAGATTAAAGACTAAGTTTTTTTTCAGATGCCTTTTCCAGTTAATTCGTGACAAATAAATGTATTTACATTATTTAATTTTCTTTTTAATGTATTTTTGATAAATGTGTATTTATTTCTGTTGTGTGGCTACAATATTATACTGTGTGAAGCGCATTGTATTGCGGCTGTGTATGAAATGCGCTATACAAATAAAATTGCCTTGCCTTGCCTAAATCAAACAACCCATTCAAAATCAAGTTTATATTTTCATTTGGTCCCAGAAGAACATTTTGTTTATTAAAGAACATTAAGCTCTTATGGAATCATGAAATTTATAGGTAAGCTCAGTAAAAAATATTTTAACCACTCCAGATTTTGGTTGATAGGATTATGATTGCAGCAGAAGCACAAGAGTAATCATCTTAACCATGTAAAGATCTCCAAAATTGTCTTGGAAAATGGATGGCCTTGAAGTCAATATTTAGCCTATGCATACAGAATTTTTATTTTTATTTCCATGTTAAAAGAATGTATATTACCAGAGTACTAATGTAGCCTACACATAGTAGCCTACATGTTTAATCATAAATTAGTCTAGTCTATATTTATTGTTTATATAATACACATTTATTTTCATCGTGCAAACTGAGCATATCACTTTTGTATCCAATTGGTATCCAATCAAGTTAACTTGTTGCACTATTTTTAATTCAATCATTTATATTGTGTGTGTGTGTGTGTGTGTGTGTGTGTGTGTGTGTGTGTGTGTGTGTGTGTGTGTGTGTGTGTGTGTGTGTGTAGCAGGACCGAGTCAAATAGATTCTGTCATGATTTTGTCTAAAAAAAAAATATGTCAATGCAATATATTAGGCCTATAAATGCTGCTTTATTGATAAACATGGCTCTGTGTGTGTTAACAGGCTTAAAATGGCCCAAGTAGCATTGTAAAGCAAAAAAAAAAAAAAGGCAGACTGTTGCTTAATTTTCTTTTCAGCGACCTCCACTGGGCGTGACTTTCTGAACACTCGCCTTGTTCGCGTATTATCTCCTCATTACATGTCATGATCTCTCAGTGGACTCTGATGTTTAATTTGTGCGATGCTGATAAGCACTCTCTCACTTTTAAAGTGACCGTCGCAAAACCTGGACGTATTATAAATCGCGTGTAGTGCTTTGTAAACCGGACCTCTCTTGTATGTTTTTCACTCAGACTGGCTTTGATCATGTTGGATTATTTATTGACGATCTTTCTGGGCTTTATCTCCGTGCTTCTGTGTTGCGCGTTCTGTGGACGGAGGCGGTGAGTTTTCTGACTGTATCATTTTGCTGCTGTTGAGAATGTAACATGAATCCGATTTGTATTCATTTGGAGTGTGTTCTTATCACATTTAGGCAGACTTTATTTTTTTTTTAATCAAAGTGACTCTTTAATAAATACGGACATCTCTCTAGACAGAAGGCAGTTATATTAGGCAAAGAGATGTCTGCTAAGTGCATTAATAATTCACAGCAGGCTGGTGTTTACTCAGTTCACCTCATGAAATTTAACCTTCCAGTGATGGGTATGTTCTACTCATGGAGGAGAATCGGTTCTTTCGAACTATTCTAGCCTGTTCAGTGATTCTATTTCGTCATCGCGTTGCTCCTGACATGCCCCTGTTTAGGTTAGACCTGTAGGTGTAGCAATGTAGGCTGCATGCATTCACTAAAATATCCCAATAAAGACATATGTAGAGAGAGACAAAAATTTTCTTACATTGTATTTTTAAAGATGTATAATTTGTTCCAATTCTACGGAAGAGGATTAGGGCCAAAGAAAAAAAAATTCGAGATTAAAGTCATTATAATGCGAAATTAAACGTAAAATTTCGAGAAAGGAAGTCGAAATACAATCTTGAGAACTCATTACATTTTGAGTAAAAAGTCGTTGTAAAAAAAAGTCGTAAACATGGCAGACTTGGATCACTAGTCAAGCTATATTTTAGACTTTATTTCAGTAACAAAGAAATACAATCAACTTTAGTAGTAATATTGCATTAAAAGTGTCACTGAATTTGCCCGTGCAGAACTTTACTGATAAAAGACATTTGAGCCGTCACTTAAACAACGAACAGCACTGGCCCAAATGCACTCTGGCATATGGACAGCTATGATCAATTAAAACCGTATGTACGGGCATTGCCATTAATGGCTGTATAGATGGTTGAGGACTGTCGCATTAGGACTGGGAACCATTCCTGGTTTGTCCAGAGCGGAGCCACAAGGAGCACAGGGCATCTGTTTTCCCTGATTCGTTCCAACACTTGAGACAGGAGCGAGACTGGGGGAAAAGCATATAGCGGGCAACTGGGCCAGGAGTGGGCCAGTGCATACTTGCTCTTTGAGAAGAATTTTGGGCAGTGAGCGTTCTCCTGGGAGTCTGGGACGCGAAAAGGTTCACCTGTGCTCTGCCGAACTTCTCCCACAGCAGGAGGATTGTCTGACCAAGCCCAGACCAGGATGTGTTCCATCAGTCTGAAAAGGTTTCGAGACATGATGCTGCCATGGCGATTTATATAGGATACCACTGACATGTTGTCCGAGTGGACTAAGACGTTGTGGTCCCTTATTCGGGGACAAAGGCACCTTTGCGCGTTGTCGACTGCCAAGATTTGCAGACAGTTTATATGAAGGAGCTTATCTCGTTATGACTATTGGCCGAAGAACGGTCTCCCCTCGTGCAATGCTCCCCATCCCGAGGTGGAGGCGTCCGTGGACACCACCTGCACACTCCAGGTTTACACCAGGGGTGCGTTTCCCGAAAGCATCGTTAGCCAACTATGGTCGAAAGTTGGTCACAATTTCCATTGAACTCTATTGGTAACGACGGAACTTGCGACCATAGTTGGCTAACGATGCTTTCAGGAACCGCACCCTAGACTGGTACCAGTCTGTCGCTTTCCAAGGTTTCCTGATTGACCCTGAGGCGAAGCAGACCAGAAGCCCAAGCTCGAGGTGGTACTCCAGCTTTGAGCCAAAACTGCAGTGGGCATGCGAAGCAAGCCCAGCTGAAGTGCTGATGATGCTGAGGCCATCATGCCCAGCATTTTCTGAAACCTCCTGAGTGAGACTATAGCATCGCGGCGGAAGGTTTTTGTGACGCGCTGAATGTCTATTCTGTGCTCTGGCAACAGCCGCGCTGTCATAGACTCTGCTCTGTGCCCAGGAAAATTATTTTCTGACTGGGGACCAACGAGCTTTTCGCCCAATTGACTGTGAGACCCAGTTTCTCGAAGTGTTCCCCTCCCCCCATCCTTTTCTGGTCAGCATTGAAAAGTAGACCATGGGAAATATACATCAGCAAAAGATCACTGAGGTCATTAAACAGTATTCTCAATTAATGCATCCTGGCTTTGTCATTTAAAAGAATACTAGCAGAAAAACTGATAAGCAATTAAGGATTTTGTTCAGCACGATTATGTCACCACTTTACCACAGCAACATTATTAAGAGAACAGAGTTGTAGAGTTTGTTTGAGGTTGTATGTTTGTCTAAGAGAATTTTATGTTGACAATGGCAGTCTCTCAGGCATTGTTAACTGTTACATTGGGTGTGCACGTTACAGGAAGGACGGAGAGCCCCCGCTGATTAAAAGCTGGATTCCATTCCTAGGGAAAGCTCTAGAATTCAGAAAAAACTCCCTACAGTTTCTTACACAACTACAGCGAGAACATGGGGATGTTTTCACAGTGCTTATTGCAGGTATAGTTGACACACCCTATAAATACTTATACAAATAAGGTCATTTTTTCAAATGAAGACGTATTCTGATGTTAAAAAAATTAAGATTTTGTCATATTTTGCTAACTTTTAGTTTTAGTTTTCCTTTAGCTCTTTCTCTCAGACACAGTCATTGCGCAACACATGCTTGCACATAGTTATGCTAATAAAAAAAGATATGGTGAAAGATGTCATAATAGCATTTTGGATAGCTGAAAAATAACGTGGATTTATTTACCATAAACATTTTTATGTTAATGTTAATAAAAAAAAGATGTTTAGTAGATGTTTCTGTGATGGAATGACATCTACCTATGTTTGTGTGTTTCTTTAGGGAGATACATAACATTCATAATGAACCCTCTCCTGTACCCATCCGTGATCAAACACGGAAAACAGTTGGATTTCCACACATTTTCAGACAGCGCAGCATCCAGGACGTTCGGTTTCCCAGCGGTACGGAGTGGCCACTTTCCTGGAATGAGTGACAGCATCCAGAGGAGCTACACCCTGCTGCAGGGGCCTGCTCTCGACCCGCTCGCGTTCAGCATGATGGAAAACCTGCAGAAGGTCCTACGACACCGTTTTCTGTCCAGTGAAGAGCCTGGGCCTGATGGCGATTGGAAAGAGGTGGAACTATATGAGTTCTGTAAAAGCATAATGTTTCAGACCACATTTAACACGCTATATGGACATTCGTCACATCTGCGTCTGGATCAGCTGCGAGAGGACTTTGAGAAGTTTGATGCCATTTTCCCTTTACTAATGGCCCGTGTGCCCATTGGCTTGCTTGGAAAAACCAAAGAAATTCGAGAAAAGCTGACAAGATTTTTCTACCCTCATAAAATGGCAGAATGGAATTCTCCATGCGAGTTCATACAGACCCGAATGGCCCTGTTCCAGCAGTATGATAATCTTCAGGACAAGGATAAAGCAGGTGACTCACATGAACACACACACAAGCAAACTTACAGTACACACACACAGATACAGTCTGAGATCCTTCTTTTGGAGCCCCTATATGACTGTGGAGTGTTTTATTGATGATAAATGTCTTGCCTCCAGAAGGATATTAATATTCCCATGATGATGGCATGCAGAAGCCTAGTCTTTGGTTTTTGCACTGAAGTTTAATGCAATTTAAATACTAAATAAATGGAAAACAATTCTCACAAAAGGTGTGTTTACATAGACTTTTTTAATGACTCAGAGACAACAAAATATGTATCTAAAATATATATTTTATTATCAGTGTTACAGTTGAAAATGTTTCAAAACCATGGTTTTAAACAGTAGGAAGTAGCGATATACACGCCAAACCACTTATTTCAAACAAAATTTCGAAAGGTTTTGAAAGTCCATGAAACAGTGTTTCAAAATTGCCTATCACTAGAACTCCATCACTAGACCTATCAGTGTTGTGATAGTGGTTATCTGTGCATGCCATGCAGTGAAGGGTATATGGGGTTTTAGCATAATTTGAGCAATGGATGAAAAAAATTGGATGTTATTGTCAGTCTGAGATATGGAAACATAATCTGTTGCATTGACAAACTGTTTTAGAGATTTCAGTGTTTTCCCATTCAAGTAGAAAGGACTTATACTTGCATGTACTGACTCGTCTTAAAGGGATAGTTCACCCAAAAATGAAAATTCTGTTCCAAAGTTATTCCAAACCTGTATGATTTTTCTTCTTCTTCTGCTGAAAACAAAAGAAGGTATTTTGAAAAATGTCGGTAACTAAATTAAAGGAGCTGTATGTAAGAAATCTATTTCAAATAATCATAAAATGGCCCTGATATGTCACTAGACATTAAGAAATCATGTTCATTTCAAATACTTATATCACTGACAACAGCAGTCCGGCCAGGATATTGTCATTTAAAAAGTGAAGTTGCAGCCCTCAACTGTCATGTTGTGTTTTGGTCTGATGCTCCACCCTCCACCGATCTACCAATCACAAAGTCAGTAGTGTTGCAGCATTCAGGTTGCCTGTTCTGCTCTAGTTACCACATCTGCAGCTACAAACGTGTGGGATAAAAAAAAAATGTGGATCCTGCTGCCTATCTGGCAACCTCGAGTCAGGGAGAAGGGGATACACCGCTCTACGGTAATTTGAAACTTATTGCAGTACCAGTTTTGGCCACAATCTTACATACAACTTGAGGGTGAGTAAATGAAGACAGAATTTATCATTTTGGGTGAACTATCCCTTTAAAGGGGCTGTTGACCACAGCTTCTTTTCAGTATGCTGGAAGCAGTTTTGACTGTACAAATAAAGAATTGACTCAGTGAAAGCTCATCATGACTGTGGTGTATTGATTTGGTGGTTTCTAGACACACACACTATCTTACTTTCTCTGTCCATAGCACATCATTTTGCCATGCTGTGGGCATCAGTGGGAAACACCATACCAGCAGCATTCTGGTGTCTTTACCACCTCATCACCTGCCCAGAAGCCCTTGCAACAGTACGAGCAGAGATTGTTAATGTGATTGGAGAGAAGAACATGCAGTTGATCTTCAAAGAGGACATCACAATTACACGACAACAGCTGGAACAAATGGTTTACCTGGGTAACAAACACATTTTTTACACAGTAACCCATCACGCATAATAATACTGGGGGGAAGGACACAAAAAATATGATAGTTTCAGAGACAACATGCATTTTTTTAATCTTGCGTTGTTTTCAAGAGTCAATTCAGTGGTTGTCACTTCAATTAATAACTCTTGTGTAGGTAAAAAAAAATTATAATAGTGCTATAATTTAAGAGTAACTATGCCAGCTTTCAGTGATTCAGACTGTTTTTTTTTCTCTGTGCAGAGAGTTCAGTAAATGAGAGTTTACGTCTCTCATCTGTATCGATGAACATCCGTGTTGTTCAGGAAGATTTTTGCTTGCGTCTGGATGCCCAGAATTCAATCAGCCTGCGGAAAGATGACATCATTGCTCTTTACCCACAAAGCACACACCTTGACCCGGAAATATATGAACAGCCTCAGGTAATGCATACTATACTTACAGCTCTCAGCTAGATTAGTGATTCTCAACCAATATGACTTAAAATAAGACATAGCATGCATTAAAATGAGTCAAAACAACAAATAAACAAGGTATTTCTTATTTGAATGTAACCTTAACCTTTAGCCAAGCTTTTTAAATCACTTCAAACTTTAGGCTTGGCTTTCTCAAGCCAATGTAAGGTTTGTCTACAAACTACCTAGCTAGTTTTAATTTAACCAGTGGCGTGCAGTGGTGTTTTAAAAGTTATCACAGTTTTTCTTAACATTATTATATATCAAATATAAATTCATGTTTTAAGTAACATGTATATATGAAGAGTTCAGATGCAAAAGCCTCTAAGTGCCATTTGAAATTTTCTTCTAGAATGATATTTTTTATCAAGCTTGTATATTTAAGTTCAGTGATTTCACTTAAATGGCAATTATAATTACCTATTAATTGTTATTTAAAGTGAAATTACTGAACTTAAATATACAAGTTTGATAAAAATCATCATTAAAGAAGAAAATTTCAAATGGCATTTAGAGGCTTTTGCATCTGAACTCTTCATATGTATATAAAACTTTAAAACTCCAGGGGGTATACATACGGTACATACATAAAGTCAAACCAAAAATTATTCAAACACTAGAAATAATTTTTGATATTTTTTTACTAGTGGGTGCAGGACACTATTGTACTATTTATGTAACTGAGCATAGCAAAATAAAGTTAACTGTGACATATTATACCCAAAAACGTTTTATACAGTGTCACACATACCGGTAAAATTTATAAAAACTTAAAATTATTTCAGACACTTTGACTTGACCATGTTTTGCTTACGTGTTTTTTTTTTTCTTTTCTTTAATTGCTAATGCAACTTTTTTAGACCACAGACTGAACAAAATTAAGCATTGGTGGGTAATGGGTTGACCTAAATTGCTGTTATCTAATTGTGTACTTAAATTTAACAGCTAAAAGCTATTCAACCCAATTCATTTGTGAGACAGTCTATATATATGTATTACTCTTTATTGTTAGAAAATTTACTGAGATGTCTTGTGTCTGTGGGTTTCTTGTAGCGCTTCCAATTTGACCGTTTCGTGGAGGACGGGAAGGAGAAAACTGATTTTTATAAATGCGGCCAGAAGGTTCGATACTATCGAATGCCTTTCGGCTCGGGAGCCACACAGTGTCCGGGACGATTTTTTGCAATGAATGAGCTGAAGCAGTTTGTGTGCGTTAATCTACTCATGTGTGAAATGCAGTTGCTGGACAACAAGCAGAAGGCTATGCTAGACAACAGCCGTGCTGGTCTGGGCATCATGCCACCGGCCAATCAAATCACTTGCCGATTCAGAACCAGAAAACCACAAGACAGCACGGTGGAGAGGGAGGAATGAACTAAATCAATAGAGAGGGACTGTAATTTGTTCTTTTCATGGGTATTTTACCTTCATTTTCCACAGGGTTAATTAAAAGATTTTGTAAATAATGCAAGCTGCAGTATCTACACATAACACTGCTATGGAAAAATCTCTTTTAGTGAGATTTAAATTAACTAAGCATGCCGTATACAGCACAATTTTAAATCAGGGTTTGATGCCCTTCAGTGAACAGCCTTCTATATATAGGCTACTACTGCATGAAATAAAGGCAGCTTTTCAAACATCTTACCTCTCGCACAGGGCCTCGCACCCCACCTACGACGCCATTGGATTGGTCTTATATCTCTCACGGAGGAGCGGAAATTTTCTTAAAACGCACATCAACCGATAATTTGTTTACCGTTCATGTAAACTCTACATTCAGATTCACCAATCGGAATGAATTCAGTTAGATTGAAACAAAAGGTGTGCATGTAAAAAATGAATGGGGACTGCAGAAAACAAAAACTGAATCCAGGCCATTTTGTTCGATCTTGACGGCCAGACATGTCCGGGAAAAAGAGGATACTACTCAGCTTTCTCCACAGAACAAGAGCCTGCTAGCTTAGCTTAGCTTCCAAAAAAAGATGGCGGACACTATGCGTACATTCTCTGAGTGAGATCCCACCCTCTATGGGTGGGTTGAGAACATGCTGGACAGCCCCTACTACTTGCTGTAGTCTTTAGCCTCTGATTTTTGCGTCATCAGAAGATTTTTTTCCAGACAAAAAATACATAAATCTCTCATCTCAGAGGGATATGAGGGTGGAAATACTACAGGTTTTCTACTAATACAAGGCTTAATGGTAAATCCCGAAGTATTAGCGCTTTGTGTTTTAGAATAGGGTTTCCCTTTAAGCCAAGGCTTAAAGGGAACTCTACTCCATTCAGACCACAGGTCATTTCGCTGTGAGCTATTCCCTCGTCAGAAGACGAAAGAGATGCGAATCTTAGAGCTCATTCCTCAAGAGGCTTGCCCTCGTCATGGGCGTGGCCGAGTGGAATACCAATTGAAGATATTTGTGCGGCAGAACCTAGAAGTTCCCGCTTTAAAAGCAAGGGTTCTTTTCGGATAAAAAGGTATAAGGTGTCAAAAGCACAATTCTCCACAATAAGGCCCAACGTCTGTCTGGTACTGGTACACAGCACAACCAATGAGCGCTCTAGATGCTCAGCTATATGTCTTCGTAAACACCCATATGTTTTCGTAAACACCCAATTTTAAATTATAACTTCTTGCTATCCTGTATTCTGCTTCAGCTCTCTTACACTTGGTAAACTGTATGTATGTATGTGTATTTTAGAGTAGTTGTCTGGTCTAGTTAGTTAATACAGTCTTTTTCATATCAAAGTAAAGTTGTCCGTGTCTCAAGCTCATATCTGGAGTCACTAATCATACATCTTGACTACTTCCTCTTGGTAGTACTTAAAGGTGCTCTAAACGATGTCACACATTTTTTAGGCCCAAACATTTTTGTCACATACAGCAAACATCTCCTCACTATCCACTAGCTGCCTGTCCCCTAGACACACTGTAAAAAAACGCGGTCTATGCAGACAACCCAGGCTCCACAAACGGCAACAAAAACAAACTGCGGCAACCCGCTCCACGAAACATGACAAACTGTTCCAGGGGTTTGGGGGGTCAGTGCAGATGAGGAGGAGGGAGGGTCTATCTAGCCTCCATTTTGTTTGAAAATACTTTAAATGTCAACAAGAAGTCACGTCACCCGACATCGCTTAGAGCACCTTTAATAAGAAAGACATTTCCCATGCCCCGGAAATTTACATTTTTATTAATTAATTATTAACCAATATTGAGTGTTCACGGGATGAACCGAGTATTTGGTTGTAATGTCAAGTTATCCCTATTAACTGATCAAAATATCCATAATTATAACAAGTTATGATTGATGATTAATATTTCAAAGATCTAATTTGCTACACCATCTAATCATTTCTAAGTGTGAACTTGTGAAATATAATCTATAGGAATGGTTTCTCAGTAACCCAACCCAATAATATCAATAGATTCTACTCTATAAACTCAAATACAAGATCAAATACAGTTTTGACACAGAAATCAGACAAAGGCATCATGGGACACTTAATACTTTACTGGAATGTTGGAGGTACAGCATGTGCAAAATGAACAATGTAATTCACTTCAATAGCTACTGAACAACACAGTGTAACAAACAAATAAAAAAAAATCTCCACATTCTCAATGTGGCTCAAGTTTCTCTTTTATACTGAAATTGTAACAGTCAACACTTATAATTTTTTTCTCCCACAAGCAACAAAGAAGATGACAATTATTCGTGCATATTAAGGTGCCAATTTTTCACAGACTAAATTATATCTCGCGCATCTCAACAGGTGGACACCAGGTAAACAAGACTGATGGGCCTTCAGTCAACGAAAAACGTTAGCAGAGGTTTTTGTGGAGTGACATTCTTTACATTATTATTGCGTAGGTCAGAAGCCAATGTCCAGTTGTATCTTGTGCTCAAAAACAGCGATGACAAGCATGATGCCATAACCCAGGAGCATCCCAGCATTCTGCAGGAGGAAGAAGCCATAGTGACTGAAGCCTGCTTCACTAGCATCATTGTGTAACATCTCAGGTACCTACAAAACAAGCAAAAAAAGAACAATTTTAGAGATCACCGTTTCAGTTAGATAAACACAATCACAAGCATATGCTGGAAATAACCATATTTTGATCCACACTGAAATTATTCTTAGAAATGCATAGTTGGATACACTGTATGTTGAAGATACTGAGGATTAGCGGTATTTTAGTATTTATAACTACATTAGTATTTCATTCATATTTTGAATTGGCTTTTGTTGTATTTTCTGTTTCCATTTTAATATTACTTTAGGTTTAATTTATTTTTATTTCAGTTATAGGGTATATTTACATGATAGCAATGCACTAAAAACCGAAACGTTTCTCTTTTACGTTTTTCACGTACAGACGGCAATGTTGTAAAAAAGATCCTTGTTCACACGTATCCACAAAAAACGACTGAAACATTTTCATGCCAGGCCAGTAGTTGGCGATGTCACTTTTTAAAGAAACACTTTGTGCTTATTGACCTATTTCTCCAGAGAAACAAGCACAAAGCCATCTTTAGAATTTTGTAGTCCTCCGTTTTTGCGTATACCTGTATATTTCTATGACATTGTTGTTGAAGCATAATTAGCTGGTGAAGTGGATTTACTTATTATAAAGTAAACAAGTTATCATGAGCAATGATCATTGATTCGCACTCAGAATTAGGCGATTTTTATTATTATTTTACACAAGTGGAAAAGTACACAAACGTTTTGGCTCGCATATATCATATCTCCACCCACTATTTAAACAGTTACAATTATATTGACGTCACCGTCTATGAGCAAGTTAAATCAATGCTAAATATTAAACGTTTAAAATCTAAAATCACAAAGCATCAACATACAATTATAATTCATCAACAATTAACCATTTACAATATAATCTTTCCAGACACACAATATTAACCAATTAACCAATATTTTGTTATTTCTGCTTTATTTCAATTAACAAAGTTTTTCTTTTTAGTTAAGGATAACCCAGCTGAGGATGTAGTATTTCTAGTGGACAGCCTTTTGAATCTGTCTACCTCAATTACAGCATCTCTTTTTCTGTGTTACTCACCATGTCCACGAGAGCGACGTACAAGAATAACCCAGCCGTGAGAGCAAAGATCCACATGGCAACGTTCTCGGCATAATGTCCGATCAGAATGCCTGTGATCATGCCCAGATATCCCATCAGGGCTGACAACAGATTGTATAAAATGGCCTGTCGTACTGACATACCCGCCTTTAGCAAGACTGCAAAATCTCCTGCATAAAAAATGATGATGAGACAGGTGAGCGAGAACAGAAAAAAACTTTCATAGTAATGCAATAATAGACAACAACCTTACTTATGGTTACTTAATTATTCTGACACATATTTAATGTCAAAAAAACTGCCAGCATGATGAAAGAAACAATGTCTTACCCAGCTCATGAGGAAGCTCGTGGCAGAACACAGCAACTGAGGTACTAAGACCGCTAGACAAACCTTCAGTGAATGCCGCCCCTGAAATACAAAATGGCACATCATCTGTAAATGCAGTTTCTAAAGCACGGATGCTAAAAGCCTTAGTATGCAAAGTTCATCACTCAAAAAAAAGTTCCTATTCAATTTTAAAAGTACATTTTGTTATATGCACTGTAACATACATTCACACAAACGTACATCATAAAGGCCTGTTTGCTAGGTGATTTGCTAAATCTGCAAAAACAGATGGTTTATCCCAAGACTGTCTAATAGAGACTGTATAGACATAAACTTGTGTACACTTTTATTGTAAGTCCAAGTTAATTTATGTGTGTGTGTGCACATGTGTGAAACTAACCTATGGCAAGTCCGTCACTGAAGTTGTGAAGTCCGTCTCCCATGATGACCATCCAGGCGAGTGTGGCCACCCCGGCCTGCTGGAAGTGCTGTAGTGAATAGGAATGTGTGTGTCTGTGTGAGTGTGTGTGTGGGTGGTGGTTCTGGGAGTGGTGGTGATGCAGTATGTGGTGGTAGTCATGGTGATGATGATGCTGCTCATCTGACTGGCCAACAGTGTCATGGAAGTGGGAGTGGCATTTGTTCTCACAGTCCAAGTCGGAGTAGAGCTCCGCCCCCAACATCACCTCTTCTTCCTCTGCCACGCCACGCCCACATGCACTTCCACCATTCGTTTCAACAGCTGATGTTATAGAAATCCCATGTAAGTTTCATTTTGACCTCATAAACATTAACAAGGATAAAAAAGTTGCATATAGTTACATACAATCAAGTGTTTTGACATCATTTTCTTGTAATGATGGCATTTTCTCAGATTCCAAAACTTCTGTGATGAGATCAACCCTCTTCTGCACCTACAAAAAGATAATATACTCAAGGAACAACTCCATGCAACATCCATGTTGTTATGTTACAATGTTCAGGGAATTAATACTATGACTTTTTAGCCTAACGTCGTCATACTCAGATTCTAGTCTGAATATGAGTCTGATGCTGCTCCATTGGGCTGTGATTATGGGGCGTTTCAACCGAACCAGGAAAGAAAATGCCTCTGCACTCAATTGGATAGACCAACAATGCGTGATGGCTGAATCTACACATCTCAATTCTCCAGCGGCAGCCATACTTTGTTGTAAATTAATTTAACCGAATTCAACATTGGTGATGTGGATGATTACGTTACGGTTGATCATCTGTCCATCATCATATAAAGCCCTCCCTGACAATTTGATTGGTCCGAACAGCTCTGTTTCGAGTATAGTTGCTCCACAACAGATTAAGTCCAGAACGAAATTCCCATCATCAAATGTTGTGGGCGGGGCTAAGTTCGGCTGGCATCCAGGCTAATGACTTTCAGCAGAATGGCTAAAATAATGTGTAGCACATGACTTTAACATGAAATACGAGATCTTAACCTTGTATTTTGTGTGTTTGTACATTTTGCTGACCTTCTGTTTTTTGTCTTTGTACATTTTGCCGAGGGTCAGGAAGTGTTCAATGAGAAACATGATGTAGACTCCACTCAGAGCTGTGAGCCCTGTCCACACAGGCCGAAGGGAATCCTCTTCCATCTCTTCACCGTGGTGATGGTGCTCCGAGTGGCTATGCTGGTGATGACCCAGAGACTGACAGACACCAATCAGAAGTCAATGAGAAATCTCACAAAATGTGTATTCACTACAAAAGTGTGGGGTCAGTAAGATTTCTTAATTCAGCAAGGATACATTAAATTGATTAAAAGAGACCGTAAAGACATTTTAAAATGTTACAAAGATTTCTATTTCAAATAAATGCTGCTCTTTCTATTTATCTATGAATTCTGAAAAAAAGTTTAATGATTTCCACAAAATATAAAGCAGCACAACAGTTTTCAGCATTGCTAATAGTAAGAAATATTTCTTGAACAACAAACCATCATATTAGAACGATCTGAAGGATCATGTGACACTGAAGACTGGAGTAATAATGCTGAAAATACAGATCAGCCATCACATGAATAAAGTACAATTTAAAACATTAACATAGAAAACAGTTATTTTGAATTGTAATAATATTTCAAAATATTACTATTAATTTATTTTTGATCAAATAAATTCAGTTTTGTATTGTAGTGAGCATAAAATAGTTATTTTAAAAACATTACAAAATCTTACGGACCCCGAACATTTAAGTGGTAGTGTATGTGGCAGTGTATTTTGTAAATGACGATCATATCATATCAGTATCAAGTAGAACCATAGACCAAAAATATAAGAGCTCAAAAACAACAGTACAAAATTCAAATGCCAGTTTGTGTCTTGATGACAGTATTTGTACTTACATGTGGTATGAGATGAAGGAAAGCGTCTCCGCTGAGAGTTCCCACTGCAAGGGCCACCAGGAAACTCAGCAGGAAGTTGAAGCAAACTCTGTTCATGAGTGGAATCAAAACCACACCAACTAATGCCAGTAAACTGATCAAAGTGATGGAGAGAAACCCTCCTACCCATGCTGTAACACAAACATACACACTTATTAGAAGTATGTTTTTTTTTGTACTGTTTTTCCTTTGATTTTACATTTAGATTACCTCTGCCGCCATCTAAAGCTCACTTAAAGTTCAACTTTATAAAAACGAATACTTTATTAACACTAGCAAATCTCATAATGAATTATGTTGTGAATTCATTTGGAATATTTTATACGAATTAATTGTATATTTTTTTGTGTTTAGTTTTTTATTTATTTAGTCAAATAGAATTTGAATATGGGCCATGTATAGGTCATCAACCACAAAATGAAAATGATCAACTTATCACTCCCAAGTTTGTGTATTATAAACCAAAAGGACTTCCACAGATATAATGCAATGGTTTCAGTGGCTGAACTTACTCACTCAGGAGGCTGGCCGTTTATCTAACATAAATGTGATTTGTATAAATGGACAACAACAAATATAATGAACATGCAACTTAGCCTTGTTATATATATCTATAAACCATAAATAACAATACTTACCAATGCTAATTGAAGCATTCCTTGGGCTTTTTCCATCTGTGTGATTATGCAAATGATGGTGATGATGATGGTGGTGGTTGTGGTGATGATGGGAATGATCTGGCAGGAGGGGAAGCAAATTGTTATTTAGTTGATTTGCAGAATCTGTAACAACTGTGACTCAAAAATACAACTGTATGTAAATTACAGGCACAAAAGCTCACCTGGATGGTCATCCTTGTGCACGAGGCAAGACTTGGAATCGATCTGCATGAGAAGGGCAGGGCACAGGTAACTGAAGTCCTTGACAGAGAGACCCATTTCCTTTGTCATGCCATGTGACTGCAGGATTGTGGAGGCATTTTGACACTGAAAGAGGAAAGGCAGGACTTATTTGAAAGGAATATGTCAGGGATTTTAAAGGCAGCACTCGGCGATCCATGGAAAAGTTTAAAGAAAAACAGTGTAAGAAATGTAAACATAAATAAATAAAAAAAGGTTCAATCAAAATATTGATTAAAATAAAATTCAATAAATCAATTTTAAAATACATCAATTAAAATATATAATAAAAATTAAACGAGTAAATAATGCAACTGTTTGTGTACCTCTAGACTGGTATGGCTGTGTCCATGCTCATGGTCATCGTGCACATGGGTGGCTGTGTCCTCAGGATGGTGGGTGTGGTTAGAGTGTGTTAAATTGGGCTGGGCGTGGTTATAGGAGTCGTGGTCTTGAGTTAAATCATAGTCAGCGCTACGATTCGACCGCCGTGATTTTGTGACGTAGGATGGCGTGGTCAAATGTGTAGTCGGTTCCTGATTCATCTTCATGTAGAGATTGTGGTGAGCATCCGACTGGCTTTTCTTCCCAGAGGCAGGATCAGGCTGCACTTTTGGGATGGGGTCAGTCTTCTCCACATTATGATCAATACCCCCCTTCTTGGTGACAGGATGCGTGTGTGTGGTGAGTTTGTCCACATGAGCGTGCTCATGAGCATGCGAGTGTGTATGATTATGTTCGTTTTCATGATGATGCACCATCACTTTCCGGATGCGGTCTAGCCCCACCCCCTTTAGTAGGTTGAACAGGCCTTCTAAGGAGATACTCCCGTTCTGGCCATACTTGTCAAACAGAGCATGTAGGTGGCGCTGCTGTGCCTGTTCTGCTACTCGACCATCAGTCTCAATGGGCATAGATGTGCAGTCTGAACCTGCCCCCACTAAACACGCCCACAGTATTGTCAGTGACACCACTAGAAAGAGGCGTGGCCACCAGTCAATCATACTGGCATCCTAAAACAGAAAAATAATCTGGTTGTCACAATGCTGCAACAGAACAATGTCAACATTACAATTCTGAAACAGAGAATGAAAACAAAAGCAAAACATAAACTTATATTCTCAACTTCCATTTACAGTGTGTGAAAATGGAAAGACTCATTTTAAGGACCGAAAACAAGTAGTTAAAATTTTTTTAACTGCAATTAAGTGAAAACAAATGCAATAGATTTCTAAACTACTGAATCTCATGCACAAACAAATCATGAGTCATAAATAACATTTATGCCAAAATGTATTCTAAATTTCCAGAACAAAATATAGAAGCAGATATCACACATATGCAAAACACATATTAGATACCCATGTAAACGTGTTAAAAATAATTTTACATAGATATTTCATCTTAAATGCAAAGGAAGGAGGGCTGTAAAAGGAAAGGTTGCACAGAATGTATATTGATATTATAGGTGGGCGTGTTTATGCAAATTGATACGCTTGGGTTGGCATCTTATTTAAATACTCAAAATTCATTAAAATCATAACAAGGTTAAGAACCAATTTAAATTTAAAAAATAAACTCACAATTATTGATAAATGACTTTTGTTAGATACAGGAGACACTGAGGTAGAATAGCCCAAACTCATTTTAAGAGAAAATACATATGGATTTAAAACTAGCTACAAAAACATCAAACAGGTCTCACATAAAAAAACGTGGGATTTATGAACGTAAAACTGTCACGTTTTTAGTAATAGTGGGACGCCGCATAAAATATGCCATAGCAAACGACTCCATATGCTTCTGAAAAGTGTTCAACTGTAAGACTTCTAAGAAAAAGTAATGCACACGGGAATCTGGTGAATTTTACACAAATGCACTTCATCCTGTTTTTTTCTGTATTATTAAACACGCCGCGCATCATTAATAACACACTGCGTCTGCGACAACAATATTCATAACAAATAACAATGTCAATGACTTTGACAATAACAATTACGTTTTTTACTGGATTGCAGGGGCGATTTATATTTTGACATCTATGAAGCCACGATGTATGCCAGTAACAGATGCAACACTGAAGTGGAAGAACAACAGGCGTTACGCGGCCTAGTTGGTCCTGTCCTGCATCGTGCACAACGAATTTCTCCCGTCCTAACTGTATTTTTACACTCGTAACGCACTGACCATAAGTAACACTATTTCCTGCTTACCGGGAGTCCACACGAGCACCACGCTCGAAAGTAAGCGCGTTCTAGACGGCGATTCTGCACACAACACCACAAGCACCTCAACTCAACCAGACCGTGTGCAAAAACACGTCATCGTAAAACCGGAAACAGAGCGAGTATCTTTTGTTTCAAGAGCGGAGCGCGCGGCGTGGACACATCTCTTCTCTGCCATTCCCGATCTAACGGCGAGTCGGCAACTAATAAAACAAACAGCAGTCTTACCGATTTGATGTGACTGTATACCTCTGCGGATAAAAAAAAACGGGACGCTCCGTGTCCGTGATAGAGCCTGATAATTTTAGGGAAGAGTCAGAAGCTGATGTCATTGGTTTAGGTGTAGTCACATGACCACCCTGTTTGATTCATCTAAACATCCACATTCCGCAGAATCCGCACTAAACAACATTTATGGTAAATAATTGTAAAGGGAATTTTTACTTACTTTATTCATGTGAATTATTCTTAAAAAACGACCCTATTAGACTAGTGGTTTAAAAGGCCACATAGCCATATCCATTCCAGATGCAGATAAAGTTGTTACATGTTTTACGGAACAAATTGGATCATGTGGATAAACATAACCCTTATACACACACACGCCCAGGAACAGATCTCAAACACAGAGGTGTTTATTTAGATAAAGACACAGGCCAACAGACCAGCCCAAAAGAACAACTTTTGCATTTTTAGAGTTAATAAAAGCAATAGATGTGCTCTGTCAAGGGGTTTTCTATAGGGGCACTATGAGATAGGCCTACTTTGAGAGATATAAATGTTTTTTTTTTTTGTTTGTTTGTTTTCATATAGGGCCTATATTAGCTATTATCTATGTTTAGGGCTGTCAAGTTGTCTTGAATATTACAGTGACCTATACAAAAAATAGGCCTACCCTGTATCTTAAAACCACGAATACTAGCCTACCATATCATAGGCCTATGTCTTATAGGCTATATTTTTGTTAAACTGTGTAAATTTATCTTTATATTTAAGGAAGTGGCTCACGAAAGGAGATCGTCATATTTGTGATGGATTTATAAAATAGAGTAAGAAAAAACTGAGAGCTCGTATTTCTGAAATGTTTTAACTTTTTAATGAACTCACAAATATGATCATTATCTCCTCGCGAGGGATCTCTTGCTGAAAGTAAATATAAATAGGCAAATTTTGTAGGCCTATACTGTGTAAGAAAAAGTATATGTTGAAAAGTATGACTATGTAATTAAGACAAAATTTTACTAAAATTAAATTATTTTATAGCCTATATTTACTAAAGCAAAGCTAATTTTCACAATATGCTTAAATCTGAAAATATTGACTTTATTAATAGGTTTTTTAGTCTTTTAAAGGAGTTTCACGTGACCACATTCAGGTCCGTCTCATTTTGTGGCTGTGGAGTCTCTCCGTCTTCCCTGTTCTGTGTCCGTCAAGCGCAGATGAAGGGAAGTGAAGGAAACTGATGGCGTCTCTGCGCGCGCGACACGATAATTAGGACGCGTGAGCTGGTATCGGATCACTGGCCGTTCATTCAGCTCGGCCTATGAAAAGAAATGAGCTATAAGTGCAGCATCAGCTTTCATGTGAAACATTTCCGAGTCACCTGGCTCACACAGCCGTATCAATCGCGCGGAATCATCGTGTTTGGCCGCATTATGTCCGGTGGCTCGTGCGCTGCAGGTGCTGGACGCTGTCTCGCGATTTTCGGGCTGCTGGTCCTTGTGCAGATGCCCGGAGCCCTGACGTCCAACAAGGAGAGCGACTGTTTGACTGAAGATGACAAAGGATGTGAAGGTGCACACACACACACACACTCGTCAAACACACAAGTCTTTATTTAGCCTACTGATGGTGCGGAGCTTCCATCATTCCAAAAAACTGTTTTTTTTTTTTAATGAAGCCGAATGTAATTAGCCTATATAGCTTAATAACTCAACCCCTTCATCTAGTCAAAACACAAACTTGCATTGGCATTTTTTTTAAACGTAGGGTCTCTTTATGTTAGGAAGCTTTTAGATTTAGCAGTTTGTGAAAATTGGAAAAAAATACGGCAAAATAAAATATTAAAAACATAATGAGTTTAGGAAAACATTAGAAATTGTTCTAATAGGAACTTCATGGAAATGTTTATGATGAACTTCATTTCAGATTACAATTGGGAAAATAAACAAATAAACATCAACAACAAAAAAAGTTCTGTGAGGGGATTTAGAGCAGTTATAACCTACACCAAGAGTCCAAGACAAGGGTTGAAGCTACATCCTTGCTTCAGGTTGAATTATTCTCATTTGCTAAGAAATAGATAAACAGTCATTTTCCACACATATACAGATAGACTATAGGATATCCAGTTTGCTAATCTGGGTTGCTGGGTGCCAGCATGTCTCAAACAAGTCAGTCAATCTACAATGCAAGTGGTTCCTTAACCTGTAACCAAAAAGACACACACACACTCTTTCTCTCAAGGAGAGAACACTTTAACACAGTAAAGCTTTAAAGAAATGGTCCCTCAACTAGGTTCCAATGACCCTTGTGACCTACAGTCGTCATGGTGAGCCAGAAGGACACACATACTGTATGTTTTAAGACATGTTAAAGACCTTTCTCAAAGAAAACTAAGCATCTTTCCATATGAAATTTCTGGAAGCAATGCTAAATGAGAAAGCACTGTTACTGCATTTCTAGCATGGGCTAGACCCTTCAGTCACCTCTCAGATATTTAATAGACATTAAAGAATACATGAAAAGAACATTTCTGTAATCACACTGGTATCTTCTATAACAAAGTAAAATCTCATATGTCATTTATCTCATTGAAAATATGTATTAATAGCTTGATTATAATCACTCAATAGATATACAGTGAAGCAGCAGTGGGTTCCAGAATCCACCCCAGTTAGTTTTAGTGGCTTTCGATTGGTTCCCCAGTCTGAGCAGTTTCCAGTTTCCAAAAGGTGCTTTAAAACCAGTCTGAGACACCAGCTAAGACCTTCATTTTTTTAGCAGTATGTGCTGTATACTTGTCAGAACAGATGGTTTATTCACTTTATATAGGCTTCTTCCCATTAGTCCTGATGAGTTAGGTTTTGTGTGGACAAACACATACATGCACACACTTGCATGTAATGCCTTTGACAAAGGTGTGTGTTGGTTTTAGGTATGTCCGAGAAGAAAAGTGACCATCATGTGTGTGATGAATACAGTTGTTC
The DNA here is from genome assembly GCF_016745375.1 of Pimephales promelas. The sequence continues at coordinate 4,696,827 of NW_024121732.1, forward strand.
TTTCGGAGGAATCTGCAGGGACAACGGATCACACCTGGAGTGTCTTTGTCAGTTTCAGGTTTGTTTTTGTCCTGCCACAATAAGCTCTGCATATTATGAAATTAAACATTGGTTATTACTGCTAATGATGCTGAAAACAGTTTCTAGGTATTACCTAGAATTACCTAGTATTTGCCCTGTGACTATCATATATAATTATAAGCATGTCTGAGGCAGGTTTCAGGACTCAGGTGTTTATTTCTTTCAGTGTCCACAGATGTTTGCTCCAGTATGTGGGTCTGATGGTGACACATATCATAGTGAATGTTTCCTAAGACAAGCTGCCTGTGAACAGCAGACCAGAATCACTGTAATTATGGAAGGACACTGTCATTCCGGTTAGCAAAAACAGTAAAAGACTTTTCAAAGCACTTAGCAAATAAATGCAAAATCAGTGCTACATACTTAATAATATACAATATTTTTTTTAAGTATGTATGTCATATGTAAACTATGTAAAACTATGTAATACATATATTTAAAACTATTAATCTGACATGGCGTTTAACATAATATTTATCCTTTTTCTCAGTTGCTGAATCAGCATCAGGAGATACAGGTATTTTTATTAGATTTTTTTTCAGAGCCAGCATAAAGTTTTGAGCAGTTTTTAGGGAATTTGAAATGTGATCTTCATTGACATATGATATTAAGGCAACCAAAATAAAAATGATATGTGACTTTCAATAGAATAGTAGACCTTACGTAAACCATGTTCTTATGTTTGTGTGAAGATCTGGAGAGTTCAGGACTAGAGCCCAGCAGATACTCTAAGTGTTCTAGCTGCAAGTTTGGAGCGGAGTGTGATGAAGACTCTGAAGGCATTTGGTTGGTCATTGTGTGTGTGTGTGTGTGTGTGTGTGTGTGCTTGTTTATATGATTTATGAGAAGACAGATTTTTATAATGACATGGGTATTACACTGGTATTACAATGTAAACATGGTTTATGAGGACATTTCTTGAGTCCAAGTAATTAAAATGGCTTTAAAAAGACACTAAGCTAATAATGTTTTATAAAAAAATCTAAAAATGAAGAAAGTTTTCTGTGATGGGTAGGTTTAGGGGAATGGTTGGTGTAAGGGAATAGAATTTACAGTTTGTACAGTATAAAAATCTTTATGCCTATGGAATGTCCCCATAATTATGTGTGTGTGTGTGTGTGTGTGTGTGTGTGTGTGTGTGCGCGCACGTTTGTATACTAGAGCAGGAGTTTCCAAATTTTTTTTTTCAGCTGAACCCATTAAGTAAAATATTTGCTTGATATTTACCCTGAGATTTTAAGTTAATATTTCTATAATTTAATTTTGTATGTTCATAGTTCTTCTGTTATTATTATTAAATACTGTAGTAGTGTTAACTTGTAAAAATGAAGGCAGAAATATATTTGTTGTTGTGGCGAGCAGGACGAGGCCGAGGGACGTGAGAGAGTGGTGCGAGACCAGTGCGTCTCACAGGTGTCGTTCATTATCACTCACACCACCAGCCTCGCACCGCTCTCTCACATCCTTCAGCCTCGTCCTGCTCCCCACAATTGCAAATTATAATTGGACTGTAAAATATATATTTTTTAATAATAATAATATTTTTACTTAAATTTGTCTAAAATTCTTCATTTTCAAACATTTAAACCCATGAACTTCTCATGACTTAAGGCTGATTTATACTTCTGCGTCCGACCTGCGGCGGAGCCTCTACACTATAGACTACGCGTTGGTTTTTAATTATACCTCTGCGACGTTGTCCGCGTTGACATGTAAACATGCAGAGGGAGCATGTGAAACCTGGGGAGCGGTTCTAGTAGACCAATCACAGCGCTTGCGGTACGCGGAGAGGTGCACTTCAGGGTACGTCGAAGGGTACGCGCGCTACACACAGCCTACGGCGTAGCTACGGCGTGAGTTCGACGCAGAAGTAAAATTGGGCTTTAATTATTAGCTTTTCATCTCACAAACCCCCTACAGTTCCTTCCCTAAAGCCCATTTGGGAAACTCTTCTCTAGAGGTGAACATGCAGGTAATATGCATTTTCTGTGCAGGTGTGTATGTAATGTAGACTGCAGTGGATTTAATGTGAATCCAGTTTGTGGATCAGATGGCCAATCTTACAGTAATCCATGCCAGGTCAGAGAAGCTTCCTGCTTGAAACAAGCTCAGATTAATGTCAAACACCTTGGGCAATGTCCAGGTAAACACACACACACACATAAATCACACAATCAGCAAACACATGTAGAGACAAATATGTAAACATTTTCTGTAATCAGATATGACATATTTGATTCATCTTATAGATTCAGTGGTATTAGTGGGTGGAGTCAGTGTGGGCGGAGCAATGCCCTGTGCTGAAATCAACAGCAGCTTTTGTGTGCATGGAACCTGTGAGATGAAAAATGATCTGGCAACATGCAGGTATGATCCGCAACACATGCACAAGTCATCTATTGTAGTAAATCTCAATTGGATGTAAAAATGAAGAGGATTTTTTGCATATGCGGTTGATGTGTTTCAGTAAATCATGGTCGCATCTCTTTAGGTGTGATGTGGGGTTCTCCGGTGTGCACTGTGAGCAGAGAGACTTCAGTGAGTTGTACGTGGTGCCCAATGGACAGAAGCTTCAATACGTCCTGATTGCTGTGATCATTGCTACTGTACAGATCAGCATAATTATCGCTATCATAATCTGCATCACAAGGTAAAACTCTTGGTGTCACAGTAGTATGCACCAAATTAATTCTAATATAGAAAAAAAGCACAAATATCACACACTCACAAAATCTCCAAACTGTTGCCTTTAGGATTCATCCAAAAAAGCCACGAGCCCATCTTCAGAAACAGAACCTGGGTCACTCACCCAAAGATGGAGGACGCAGGATTGTATAGCTGCTGATAACTTAAACTGAAACGCACAAACTCCCAATAGCTTCTTCACACTCAAACACTATACTCTCACTGAGGCATTTTGGAAAGAATTATATCTTTCAACATTGATATTTCAGTGGCCTTATTCCACCTTGTCACCAGGAGTTTATTACCGGTATTTTAAAATCTCTACATTCCCAGTGTTCTTTCTCCCCTTCACAGTTTTGCCTTTTTCATCTCTCTCCCTCACTTTCTTTCTAGTCTAAATGCAGTAAATCCACTTGGTCAAATGTTTACATTAAGTAGATTTTTACATTTTCTGAACAATACGGGAGTGATGCTTGCCACGCAAAACATGCTAGTGTGATTCAAAAGTGACGGCGTATTATCAAGGAGAATGTGTGCTATTACTTTTAAAAGCTATAAGATGATTTTCTCTTGGAGGACAATATAACAGGCATACAAATACTATATTTATATTTATACTGACTAAGATAGGGTGGCTGAGAAAGCTAAACGCACTGCAACTGAAGAAAACACACGAATAGAAAAAAACGAAAAAGGAAAAATTCGAAAACATCTTCATCAGTTTAACAACACATGTGCTGCAAATACTCACAACGCAACCAAATACATAAGCGCGCTGTGAATACTAACAACACAACCAAATACAGAAACGCATTGCAAATACTCACAATGCAACCAAATACACCAGAGAACCAAAGACCACAGTAGAAATGTTTCAAGGGGACAAGTTGTTGGGACAAGTGAGGAACTTGGAAAAGTGAGGAACAGTTATTGTTCTACTCATCTTATGTCTACTCGTCAGTGGTGTTGTTGATGACCAGAAAGGTGAGTTTATTGTTTATTTTAGCATCCTGATTTTATGTCCATTGTAAGTATTTGCAGTGCGTTTCTGTATTTGGTTGCATTGTGAGTACTTACAGCATATTTCTGTATTTGGTTGTGTTTGAGTATTTGCAGCATGTTTCTCTATTTGGTTGCATTTTGTATTTTTAAATCACTTTTCTGTGTTTGATTGCGTTGTAAGTATTTGCAGTGCATTTCTTAATTTGGCTGTGTTGTGTATATTTGCAGCGCGTTTATGTATTTGTTTGTGTTCTGAGTATTTGCAACCTGTTTCTGTATTTGGTTGCGTTGTGAGTACTTGCACTGCATTTCTGTATTTGGTTGCGTTGTCAGTACTTGCAATGTGTTTCTGTGTTTGGTTGTGTTGTATTTGCAGCATATTTCTGTATTTGGTTGTGTTGTGAGTATTTGCAGCGCGTTTCTGGATTTGGTTGCTTTGTGAGTATTTGCTGCGAGTTTCTGGATTTGGTTGTTTTGTAAATATTTGCAGCGCATTTCTGTATTTGGTTGTATTGTGAGTACTTGCAGCATATTTCTGTATTTGGTTGTTTTGTGAGTACTTGCAGCACGTTTCTGTGTTTGATTGTGTTGTGAGTATTTGCAGCACGTTCCTGTACTTGGTTCCGCTGTGAGTTTTTGCAGCGCGTTTCTGTTTTAGGTTCTGTTGCGAGTATTTTCAGCGTATTTCTGTATTTGGTTGCTTTGTGAGGATTTGCAGCACATTTGTTGTCAAACTAAAAGTGTTTTCTTAATTTGTTGGTGTTTTTTCTATTTGCATGCATTTTCTTCAGTTGCAGAACAAAAGACCCAAGCCATTTATTGGGACCAGAATATTACTGACACTCTTTTATCTTTGGCTAGTAAGCAACCGCTCAGAACACCCTAGCAACCATATAGAAACATTCTGCAAAAAAACTACATAGCAATGCCCTGGCGACCACCCACAGCACAATAGCTTCATTTCTTTTTGCATGGATCACTCAGATATTCTTTAAAAAAGAAAAAAGAAAAGGAAAGTAAAAATATAGTTTTTAGTGTCCAAACTCTCCATAAGAGATTTACAGTGTGAACCACAGGTTAAAGCATATCAGAGAATGTTTGTAAAACCTACTCCTGCTAGAATTTGTTGTTTTCTCATTATATTTTACCTTCTATCCTCCTCATTTTTATTGTAAGAAAAGGTGTAACCATTTTTAAGTTCCGGAGTCTTCCGGTGTCAATTATTTTAGCTGTACAAAAAAGTCTGTTGTGCTGCTTGATGTTGCAAACCGTTATTTGCTATCATTTTATTTTGATTTATTATGGTAAATCATAAACACAATGTTTTGCACAAATATATTTTACCAATTACTACACTTTGTTATTCTTATATTTGTTTTCCTACAGTAGCTAATGATTCCAAAGTCTTGTACATCCACAGGAAATAACTTACTTTCACACGGAAAAACAAGGTGGATAAAGCTGGGAAAACTTTGCAATTTGTTCATTTTGGAAACGGAGCAAAAATGAGATAATAGTAGCTGTGTTTTAGCACAATTCAAAACCAAGCAATCCAAACCTCTTACAACTGAATTCTCATAAAGAAGGTCATCAGTATTTGACGGTGAGATGCTGTGTGTTTATCAGTCTTATAAATCAGTTTGTAAATCTGTGACTTTATATTATGTGAAGGCCTGTGAAAGTTTGCATGTCAAACCTGTTTAAACTCAGAAAAAATCTATAAAGTGAGTTTTAAGGAAAATGTCATGTCTTTAGTGTTTTTCTTAAAGTACTAGCGTATTTTCCTCAGTGATTCAAAGTGCATGCTGGGAGATGTAGTTTTTGGTTGTCTTAATGTGAGGTCAGAGGTCAAAACACCAATGTGAAAACCCTCCAAGGTCAGTTTACACTGTGTGTGTGTGTGTGTGTGTGTGTGTGTGTGTGTGTGTGTGTGTGTGTGTGTGCGTTCCTCAGCTGTTGGCTTCAGTTGAGTTAACGGTATGCCACAGCGGGCCAGATTTATAAAAGTAAGTCCACCTCACCACACAAACACACACATTTGCGCTCTAGATTAATGCCACTGTCATTTTAGATATTTCAGAGCTGAGAAAGCAACACATATTGTGCATATCACAAACCACCAGAACACATGCACACGATACTGGAATGTATGAATTAATGGGGCTTTCCAACGCCTCTGTGATACAGCTTCCAAAAATGTCTTAGTATCCTCTTACAGTTGTATTTATATCCATACATTTATATCTGTGTGTGTGAACAGGGGTGGAGTTTGTCAGATTCCATTGGGGTCTCTCTCTTGGAGTGTCAGTTTCTCTCTACTGTGTGTTTGATTCCACCTGGCCCCTTACCCATCTCTGGCCCGGTAGCTTTACTTTCAGGGACGGTGAAAAGGAGAATCAGAGATGGAAAAGAGAGGAGATGTCATGTTGGGGGTTGAGGATGAATCCGGGCAGCCGATCTCGGCCCTGTCAATTCTCTCTCTACTGGAACGCGTGTCTACGATCATCGATGGCGTCCAGGCGAGCCAGCAGCGCATGGAGGAGCGACAGCAGCAGCTCGAAACCTCTGTGAGCGCTGTCCAATCTGAGCTTACTAAACTGGCTCGTGACCATGGTACCACAGCAACAACCGTTGACAAACTGCTGCAGAAAGCCCGTCGCGTGAGCACGCACGTTAAAGAAGTCCGTTCACGTGTGGAGAAACAGAACGTGCGTGTGAAGAAGGTGGAAACTACACAGGATGAGCTTCTCACACGCAATAAGTTCAGGGTTGTTATCTACCAGGTAAACCCATTGCTAACCACTGCATGCGTGTTAAGGACATTTTGGTGAAATTTCGCAGACAAAAAAGGTCCATTGTCTATTGTCAATAATTTAGCACTTCATGAAGCACAGCTCACACAGAAGTCACTTTCAAACAAAGTAGCTTTTTGTTGAATTGTTGAATTCCTATTGAAGTGATTGGATTTTCACTCCACAAACAGTAAATGTGATAACTTTTTGGGTAATTGATGGTGAAGCTCTATCCTTTTGGCATTCAACAGCAAGTTGGCTCTGCGATCTCACAATGACACCTGCTGTATTAGCAATAGGGGGCGCACTTGAGAATTTCCTTTCTAGAGCTGATAGGCTACCTATTTATGTTATTGTGTCCGATGACAGTAAAGATATTTTTGACATGTTCATTCAAGAGTGATACTGGACCTCAACCACCACAGATACAGATTAGTAATTGTAGTCCAATGTGGTTTATCAGTGATCTATGCACATTTGGTTACCCCAATCCTAAACGTGCTTTTAGGGATGGACACAAATTATGTTCAATTGTTCTTATTGGCATAGCACAAATGCTGGCAAATTGTCTATTCGACTCCTCACTGCTCCTAGAATAAATAATTAGAGAAAATGTGTTACAAATTAGTATAAATTAGGCTGTTAGTGTGTGTGTGCGTGTGTATGAGAGTGTGTTTGTGAGTAGTTATTCTGGGCTTTCCTTATATAGAGCTGCTGAACACAGCTGAAGAGACTCTTTAAGGCTATTCCCTGAATAGGGAGTTTATTCATACACATACATAGACATCCATTCTTACAGACTGAAAAATGTCCTCCAGGGAAGGGTAGTCTCAAGTAACCCGACTTTAGACTGGTATAAAATCTAGCCCAATTTGCTTGTGATGACCAAGAACCACCCACTTAAACAGGATGAGATTGTCTGACTTACATTCATGTGGTTTACTGTGAATTTAGAACTGCTAAGGCATGTTTTTAGGCACGATGTGGAGTGGAGGTGTATGTTTGTAATTTACAACAGATTTGAACGCTGCTTAACTAATCAGAATCAAGGACCGGAACTATCCGTTTTATAAAAAGTGTCCAACAGCTTTGTTTTAATATTATGGTGAAAACTAGTTTTCAACTTGATCTATGTGCATCAGACATACTTATATGCATCATCATAATTGAAAAACAAACAAACAAACAAAAAACAGCTGAACTTATAAAAGTAAATTTTACCTAATGGGATACTTAAAGGGTTAGTTCACCCAAAAATGAAAATTAAGTCATTAATTACTCACCCCCATGCTGTACCAACCCTGTAAGACCTTCGTTCATCTTCGGAACACAAATGAAGATATTTTTGATTAAATTTGAGAGCTGTATAACTACCACATTGGCTCCTAAGGGACTGCCTCTTGACGGCCCAGAAAGTCAATGAAGAAAATGTTTAAATATCCCAAGTGACTACCGTGGCTCAACTATATGTTTATCAAGCGACGAGAATACTTTTTGTGCGAAAAAACAAACAAAAATAACGAGTTTATTCGACTATTCCTTTTCTTCCTTGTAGGCGCATGCGTCGTGGAAATCTAAGGAAGTCTCGTTTCTGGCCTACAAGGAAGAAAAGGAATAGTCGAATAAACTCGTTATTTTTTCGCACAAAAAGTATTCTCGTCGCTTGATAAACATATAGTTGAGCCACGGTAGTCACTTGGGATATTTAAACATTTTCTTCATTGACTTTCTGGGCCGTCAAGAGGCAGTCCCTTAGGAGCCAATGTGGTAGTTATACAGCTCTCAAATTTAATCAAAAATATCTTCATTTGTGTTCCGAAGATGAACGAAGGTCTTACAGGGTTGGTACAGCATGGGGGTGAGTAATTAATGACTTAATTTTCATTTTTGGGTGAACTAACCCTTTAAGACAAAAATTGAAATTCTGTCATCATTTACTCATCCTCATGTCGTTCCAAGAAGATTTATTTTTCCTTACAATGAAAGTCATTGGGGTCTAGTTTTGTTTTGGACTTATTATATGGGCAAAACAGTTAAAAATATTCTTCAAACTAAAATATTCTTCTAGTAATTGATGACATAATTGAACATTTTTAAGTGAACAATCCCTTTAAGAGTTGTGTTCTGTCACTGAACCAACATTTTACACTCAACACAGCACCTGAAATGTAGGCTGTCTTGTTTTTGTTTTGGTAATAGCAAGAGTATGAGCAACATTCATATTTATGCTTTAACGTAATACATCTAAATAGAAATTTGCATTTTAATCTTAAAGGGTTTAACCAAAAAGAAAAATTCTGCCATTAATTACTCACCCTCATGTTGTTCAAAACCATAAGACTTTCGTTCCTCTTCAGAACACAAATGGACATAAAATGAAATCTGAGCGCTTTCTGTCCCTCCTTTGACAACCTATGCATCTACCATGTTCAAGCCCCAGAAAGGTAGTAAGGACAGAAGTAATCCATGTGAATTTAGTGGTTTAACCTCAATTTAATGAAGGGACACGAGTGCTTTGTTTGCTCAAAACACTTATTTACCACTTTATTTACAAAATCTCCAACGTGTGTTGGAGACGGGTCCACACAACACGAATGTGTCATGGTGCTCTCACGAACGCACATTAGATATTAATACTTTGTAAATAAAGGGGAAGGGGGAAGGGTTTTTTTTTTTTTTTTTGCACAAACAAAGCACTCAGAGGTTAAACCACATGGGTCACATGGAATACTTTTATGATGCCTTATCTTTCTGGGGCTTAAAGGGGTAGTTGCAAAGGCAATGTGAATGGAGGGAAGAAAGGTCTCAGGTTTCATTTTGTGTTCATTTGTGTTCCAGAGATGAACAAAAGACTGGGTTTGGATAAAGGTGAGTAATTCACGACAGAATTTGCATTTTTGGGTGATCTAACTCCTTAATAAATAATTAAATCTAAATATGTTAATATTGAAATTGATGTTTGGTAATCAGCATAATGACTCTTGCATCTTGTTGAGTTTGACATTGTTGCAAGAAAGCATAACAAATCTGAGTTCTTCTCCATGACCTTCTGGGAGTGGGTAAAGAGATTGTTTCCCAGTGGTTAATAGTCTTTCCTGTGTGTCACCGCAGGGTGAAACTGAAGTTCCCTCTGTTGCTGTCACCAAGACTCCCAAGGGGGCAGGGCTTGCTAACTTGGAGGTGGAGCCAGATGAGTATGAGATCCCTGCTGACCTATCATCTGATGATGAGTACATGGTGGTAGAGGATCCGGAGTCATCCCGGGGCGCACGTCTGAAACAGAGCGGCTTAAAAGGCATTGAGAACATCAAAGCTGCGTTCTCCAAAGAGAACATGAGCAAGACCCGCGAAAAGACGCGGGAAAACCTAAGCAAGACCAAGGAGAGCCTGAGCAAGACGGGCCAAACGCTTGGAACCAAATTCAACACCTTGGGTGAGAAGATCGTTCCCCCCGAGCAGCGAGAGAAGATGCGTCAGAGCAGCGAGAGGCTGAAGGAAAACATTGCTAAGAAAACACCCACTAAAGAATCGTTCAAAATCAAACTGAAGAAGGAACGCACTGTCGCTGAGGGCCAGGAAGGTGCAGAGGGGGAGCCAGCTGTGACTCCTCCCAAAGGCAGGAAGCCCAGCCCAGATGTGACATACACAGAGGTGGTTACCGAGATCAAGAGGGAGGGTCCAGTATCAGAAGAGGGGGCGACTCGTATTCAAGAGGACTGAAAGAGGAAATTCACCACAGAAATTGTGGAGAAATGGATGGAACAAAACGTATAAAATGCAGAGGAAGTAATTGGAAGTGGAAGAAAGAGGAGAATTTTTCCTAAAATGTGCTCCAAAATGTGAGAGTGTATGAGTATGTGTGTTGGGTAGCCAAATTAATTAATAGTGTTAGCACTATTAATGTTTGTGTCATTTTCCATAAGCCACATGTAAAATGTATTAAAAAGTGAAAACATATCCTGTCTGATGTGTCCTTTTACTCATTTGCAATTTGTGTTTGGATTAGCATGTAAAGAGTAGATGACTCTGTCCAAAACACTGGTAACGCTGGGGACTGAACCTCAGAAGGTCAGAGAATATTTGAATCTCCAAACATTCATGTTCATACACACACCAACATCATAGAGACAGAGACTGGCAGAGTGAAAGAAAGATTGACCCATCAGCCAAAAAAAGATCTCTTGGAATTAATCTCAACAGCTGAGCGGCTCTGCCCAGTTCATAGTAACCCCACATAAAGCATACTCTGACTCACGGTTTATAAGCATTATAATATTCAAAATAACTTCATTTGTATTCAACAGAAGAAAGAAACTCATACAGGTTTGCAACAAATTGAGGGTGAGTAAATGATGACAGAATTTTCATTTTTGGGTGGAGTATCCCTTTAAGATTTATGTTTTTTCAAGAAGTCACTTGTTCACCAAGGTTGCATTTATTTGATATTAACCAGTGATATTGACCAGAAAAAGCATGATATTGGCCTTTTTTTTTTTGAATATGTATTTTTTTCCTGTGTTGGCAAAGCTGAATTTTTTTTAAATTTTTTTTTAGAAATTAAAGAAATAAATACTTGTATTGCAGCCAGGGTGGATTAAATTGTTCAAAAGTAATGGTATTTATAATGTTACAAAATCTTTCTATTTCAGATAAATGCTGTTCTTTTGAACTACCTTTTCATCAAAAAATGTTTTCAACATTGATAATATTAAATGTTTCGAGCAGCAAATCAGTATAATATGATTTCTGAAAAATCATGTGACACTGAAGACTGGAGTAAGATGCTTTGCCATCACAGAAATAAACTGCATTTAAATAGAAATTAATTAAAATATTTCTGAATATTGCTACTTTTGCTGTATTTTGGATCAAATAAATACAGCTGTGAGCAGAAGAGAATTATTTTAACATTAAAATACGTTTGAATGATAATGTGTGGTAAAAATAAATAAAATAAAATAGATAAGCATTTCTTAAACTTTGACTATGTGTCTATTATTGGATCAGACAGGAATGTAGAGAAATAAGAATACAATCATAACCTGTAGTAGCACCATTTCTTCTCCGCTCCAGCGTGTGGCAGCACTATGAGATTCTTGCACAAAACTTTCAGTCAAACAGTCATATTAAGTCTTTGCTTGCTGCTATCACCGTTTTATTTACAAGTCAAATATGCTATATCATTCATTATTGCTCATTGTGTATTATCATCCGTCACTGTTCAGTACTATTATTTTGTTTCCTATCATGGCCAATAGGGTCTGGCTGCATTCTTGACGACAGTAACTACAACATCCTGAGTCCCCTAATGTAACGTTAGCCTGCCGCCTGCGGGAAACAACCTGACAAAAATACACAGAGTAGGAGAAATATGTGTGTATACATAGCTATAATGTGTAATTAAGGTTTAAACCCGTTTGTCTTGCCAATAAAGCTTTTTGAATGTGAACAGTGAGAGAGAGAGGGATGGCGGAGGAGGAAGAGCGCGGACCCGGTTCGGTCCATCAGATGTTCGTGCTAATGGAGGATCTGCTGGATAAACTCAAAGTTCTGGATTATGAGCAGCAGGTTCTGGACAAACACAACATCAAACCTCTGTCCAGGTGAGAGATTCAGAATCGCTACTTTATATGTGGATTATAAGGCATTATCATGTTTTATATGCCGCCTTCACGTGCTATCGGAATCATCGTAAAAAATACTGCTAGCTGCTACTAAGTTAACGTTTCCTAGTTTCCTTACTCAAAGTAAAATTCGAATGCGATGAACTCGTAATAATCACAACTGGGAATTAGGAAATTTCCGATAGCATGGTGTTAGTAAGGCAGCAATAGTATCCTTTTTTCATTGTTTTTTTTTTTTTTTGGTTTATGCTATTTGTGTATTATTTTGTGTATTTATTCTTGACACATTCCCACATTGTTTTAATTTTTTGGCTGTTATCTGCTTGAGATTTGAGTTTTTTGTCAGCATCATTAAAACTCGTCATACTTTGCATTTGCTTGGTTTCTGTTTTTTTTTTTTATATTAACATGTTACAATATATGAATATTGTTTCTGGCTAATATTATTAATAATATCAGTAAAATTCTACGAATCAATTCAAAATCAATTAAATCTGTATATTTGTTCAGTGTTTCTTCTCAATCAGAGATTTGTTCAAATACATGTTTTCTCTGTTTTTCAGGCATTATTTTGTCTCTAGCCCTCACGTGTTGTCAAATCCTGGAGAGCAGTTCTATATGTTCAGTGTAATTGCCGCCTGGTTGATTTCCCTGTGTGGACGGCCGTTTGATGCACCGCAGGAGTACGACGACCCCAATGCCACCGTCTCCAACATCCTGTCTGAGCTGCGTGCCCTGGTCAGACATTATCACAGTGATGTGATGCAAGTGTGTGATGCATTTGGGTTTCATGATTATCACTGTATATGTGTGTGTTTATAGGGTGGCCAGGTTGATTTCCCCCCATCTAAGCTGAAGTCTGGATCTGGAGAGCATGTCTGTAATGTTCTAGACCAGCTGGTAGAAAAAGCACTAAAGAGTAAAGGCTTTGTATGGAACAGGTACACATATACATAACGGTGCACACATCATGAGCTGAATGCAGGTTGGGATGATGTTCTTCGCTGCTTTAGTTTTAATATCAATCTTGTTGTAGTAGAACCACAAATTTCACCAGGGTTCAAAAACTTTCTGTTCCCACTCTACACACAAACAATAACACAGCTGGTGTTTTCTCTTTTTCAGGCCTCTGTACCCATCTGTGGAGGTGGAAGATGATTGTGTTCAGGAAGATGATGCTGAGCTCACACTCAGTAAAGTGGAAGAAGAGATGATAGTGAGTCACACTTAAACCCTATTCTAAGCTAAGCTTCCCCTTCCTTTTTTCAGTGTTGTAAATTGGATTGAGTAATTTAGCTCCAGTGTTTGTTTGTATTAAAAATACCTTGAGATATAAATGGCATTTTTATATATTTGTTTTTAGAGAAGCTGTATTTTTTTCGCAATTTATTTGACAAATGTATACAAACACCTTACTTTTAGTTTGGTTATTGTTGTGCATCAGATGGGTGATATATTTTATCAACAAAAATAGAAAATATCATAATATAAATGTATGGTACTATGGCCCACCCCTGATTCACACAGGAGGAAGACTTGACAGTGAATCACACACAAACTCATGTCTAAAGTGAATCACACTTACACTCATTAAAAATGTGGATCTTCAGCAGGAGGATGAGGAGTATGAGGAAGAGGACGGACTTGATTTAGATGCACTGAAGACCAGAACCAATCAGAGTGTGAGTTTTATTTGAAATATTCGCATGTGCATTTTATTTAGTATTATACTATATGGTCTTTCTGAATTCTTAATTCTGATTGGCTGGAAGGTGTGCATTAAAACAGTTTAATGCACAGGTAATTCCAGTCAGTTTAACCGTCTATATCAATGCGTTTTCATTGTAGACAATCACACACACAATCACTAGCACATTGAGATCGGAGATTGCGCTGCACACACAGAAACGTATCACTGCCTGCAAATTTTAGTAATCCCCCCCCCCCCCTATCTATCTATCTCTCTCTCTCGATCTCGATAATTAATTCAAATAAATGCTAATTAATTAATTCAAATGAATGTGATCTTGCAACACTCTGCTTCAATTTTGTGTCTTATTTAAAGAAAGCAGAATGCTAATGAGTCGTAACACAAAAACAATAACCCTCATTTTTACTCTTATAATATAATATTGTAATGCAAACAACATTAACATCTTTAAATTGTCAATGCTAGCAAATGACCATGGTATAAGCGTGAAATCCACTGCTGTCTGTGCATTAAATGATTTGAATGGATTCCGGATCGTGCATTAAAATCATTTGATCCACAGCTAGCCGTGGATTATCCTTACATATAATATAGACTTTAAAGGAGTAATTACTTTTTTTTTTCTGGAGATTGTAAGTTGTTCCATATGAGAGGTTATATTTGTGTGTGTGCTACAAAGCATGAATAGCCCAGTCCTTTATACCAGTTAGGAGGGATTTTTATTAATATATTAAAGAGCTAGAACATAACCTTTTACACAGGATGTACAGTAAAAGTCAACTGGTAGATATATGTGTGTTTAGGAGCTCAGTGGTTCAAGGCCTGCAGTGGTTCTGGAGTCAGATGTTGATGCTGCTGAGTGGAATCTAGAGGTGGAGCGAGTTCTTCCACAACTTAAAGTCACCATCCGCACTGACAACAAGGTCTCAAATTCCTCAACCTTTAATCGCTGTATCTCATCTGCATGGTGATGGAGAGACTCTGAATGGCTGAATGTGAAGTAACAGGTTACTGTGTTTTAGGATTGGAGGATTCACCTTGATCAAATGCATCAACATCAAGATGGCATCAACACGTCCTTGCACGACGCCAAGGTCATCCATCCATCCATAACTGATGTTCTTAAAAATCATTTTAAAATGGATAATAATGTGAAATATTAAACCTATATATATTTATATTTATAGATTTACATATTATATTTATATTTATTTACATTGTGTGTGTGTGTGTGTTCAGGGTTGTCTGTTTAAGCTGAGAGAGGACATCAGTAAAACTCTGGAGAAAGTGAGCAGTCGTGAGAAATATCTCAATACTCAGCTCGAGCATCTCATTTCAGAATACCGCCAAGCACAATCACAGCTCAACAAGGTGAACATCTTGACCAATCAAAACCCCAAAATGTATTACTTACCCTCAACCAGTTAAAACACAGGATGGTCAATCGCATGTTACCCTCAACCAATCAAAACACAGGCTGACCATGTGTTTTTGTTCGTCAGGTAAAAGAGCTTTATCAGCAGGCCAGTGGAGGTGTCACAGAGAGAACCAGGATTCTGGCTGAGGTGAGTCTAAAAAAACTTGTGATGCTATCGCAAGAGTCACAGAATATTAGCATTAGCAATGATTTGACCATCTTTTGGTTACAACAGAGTAAGAATTAAAAAGCATCAGTGTTTTTAATAAATAAATGTATATAGCCTTTCTATGTCCAAATAGCCAGTAGCCACACAATATTCAGATAATAACGTGCTAATATTTGTGCTTAAGATCAGTGAGGAGCTAGAGAAAGTGAAACAGGAAATGGAAGAGAAAGGCAGCAGCATGTCTGATGGAGGTAAACCGCACGCACAACAAACACTCTTTCCCTCTACTGATGGTGCAGTTTGTTTATGTAAGCTGGAGTTTATGCTTGTTCGTGTGTTTTGTGATGCAGCTCCAGTGGTGAAGATCCGTCAGAGTTTGACCAAGCTGAAGCAGGAAATTGAGCAGATGGATGTTCGGATGGGAGTGGTGGAGCACACGTTACTACAATCCAAACTCAGAGAGAAAAACAACATGACCAGAGACATGCATGCTACACACCTATTAGAGCCCAACGCACAGACTTACTGAGTCAAACTCAGAGCTGGTGATGTTGTGTGTTGGTTATATTTTATATAAATATTTTGTTGAGTTTAGATGTGTTTTTAAGTGTAAATAACTAAAAAAATTGTATTGAACAATAAAAAAATATATATTCTCACTAGAACAGTGAGAACTCTCAGAGTTTTATCTTGCGTAACCGTCCCCAGAGCATTGCACACACATGTAACTGTTCCATGATGTCATCCTCACACACTGCAGAGAAACACTAGAGATTATTCTGGTCTACTTTAGTTCATATGCACAAGCACAGTTTATCAGTCCACATCCTCAGGAAACATTTGTAGAGTCTGTTCAGCCTAAGAACAATACTTGTTGAATATTCTCTCTTTTGAATTGTAATGTTTATAGGAATTCACAAGTAAAAAAAAAAGAGTACTAACAGCAACTGTAAATGGTTTAATAATCAACTATGCAACTGAATATTCCTAACTGGGAATTTAAATGATGAATAATGAATCCCTGAAACTATCTACAGACTTATAACTTATATTTTGTCTGACACACGCACTAAAAGCTGAAATAAAATCAGAATTACAGTTACAGAACTGTATCAGTCTTTGTACTTTTGAGATTCTGAGCCTGAATATCTGGTGCTCCGAAAGCTCAGACATTTACATTTAAAGGGATAGTAATCATCTCTTCGCCATCATTTCTTTTTAGAAGAATATTTTTGTCCATACAATGCAAGCCCATTTCTGCCCCAAAACTTAGAAAATTGTGTGATGCCAATTCATAATTATGCAATAAAAAGTCTAAATATGACAGTATGACTTTGACATTATGTCATTTTTATCTTATAATATAAAAAATAAAATAATGTATTTGTCATAATTAATTTTTTCATAATTGACATTTATTTGAATAGTGCTTTTCACTATAATTTTTGTTTCAAAGCACAAAATGCATGTTTCTGCATTACAAATTAGATTAATCTGTTATAAGAGGTGAGTTTGTCAAAGTAATATCCATAAGTCACAAATGTACAGTTCTATGTACATTTAATACAAGTCATGCAGTTAGCTAACATCATATATTCAATTAATCAAAAACAATGAGCTATTTAAAGCAATTATTATCTATTGAATAATTATGACTAGTGTCATAATTATGATTTTTTTATTTCGTAGCTGGGACTTTTTGTGTCACCATTTCGACGTCAGCCGAAGAAAGACATACAGTTTCTTTTTTTTTTTACAGGCGATGGTTTTGAATGACATGAGGTAGCCTAAGTAAATGATTTTCATTTTTGGGTGAATCTTTTCCATCGTGATATACAAATATACATAATTAATTTATAAATACGATTAATTTGGTGAGTTGGTCAAATATCTTTTGCATTAGGCCTACTGGTTATTCTTTTTTTTCTCCGTCTCTTGTCTCTCTCTCTCTCTCTCTCTCTCTCTCTCTCTCTCTCTCTCTCTCTCTCTCTCTCTCTCTCTCTCTCTCTCTCTCAGACTGTAGGCGTGGTTCTTCATGCATGCCAATGTTTGTAAGTAAGCGGACAGACAGCAGCGCCGCTATCCGCATTCTCCTTGGTTTAGGTAAGTGTTGTTTTTCTCCTCTTTTTAAATCGTATTACTTCTATATGTGTTGTGCAATTACGTTAGGTACAAGGCAGATTCAGCGCTAAAGAATGTGTCGAGAAGTAACCGGATGTTAGTATTATGCTTCAGCATAATCACCTTATATATTATTTTTGTACACTGATTTATGGAATTGTATGTTTGCCATATTATACAATACTCTCAGCTCGATATGTGTGTGTGAATGTGTCTCGCGCATCGTAACTGCTGCAGGCCGCGCAACAAAGACTCGAGGAGCGTCTGAACCTGAACGCAGAACTAAACAGGCAGGGCATTAAGATAACGAGGACGCCAGATTACTTTTTAAAATTTTATTCTGAGTTAAATAACAGTAATTATTCTGTTATTCCCTTCAAAGTAATCGGGTATTATCAGTTTTTTTTATTCAAATTATTTATGAAAACTGTAAGGTTTTATTTTACCTGTTAACCATTTTATTTAATAAAAAAGGTAGACCAAAGTGCTGTACATTAAGATTTTTTTTGAGAAGAAAAAACAAGTAAACAGAGAAATCCCAGTCAACTGACAATGAAATAGACAATGCAAAATACAAGAAATAGACAATGCATCAAATATTAATTTTAGAAACGTCAACATTCAGTTTTTTTCTCTCTTAAGTCTTAAATGGGTTAAATGACAATTTCTCATTAAATTGTTAAGTATATAAGAATGGAAGTAAAGCCATAAATCAGTTATTCAGAGCTTATGAATCTGTTTGTGTGCATGTGTGGTTGGCATGCATTTCAGTAATGCTTTGATATTGCAGCTACTCATTTCACTGTGCACTCTGCTGCAATATCAACATTTCCTCATAGTTTGCCTTGTTTTTAATGTATTTGCAACTTTCAGTAATACTAATAATGTTGTAATGTTAATCTTGCAGTCCTTGTGTTTCTAAACGCAGAGACTACAGGAAATGCGTGTGAGAGTTTGGGGGACTTTCTGTTCAAACGCAAACATAAATGAAAGAAGTTTGTCATGTGATCACTCTGGGAACTGATTTTTGAGAAAACAAAAAAGCTACTTTCTGAGAGAGAGAGAGAGAGCGAGAGCGCATGGATTATTGTGCTCCCTCATTTGTTGCCGTTGGTCTCCTCAGCTTCTCTGATAGCAGCTGCAGCTGAACACACATGCATGACACTCTGATCAGCCAATCGTTTATCTCCAGGCAGGAAGTAGTTAACAGGAAGTACAGTAACTGGTCTCCACCTACTTTGCCAGCATCATCCCCTTTTGTATCATCATGGCTCCCTGATTCCCCCATCCCACTCCCTTCACATCCTGTCAGACACCCCTCCCCATTTTTCATTCAATGATTCATTTTATTTCATGAAATACATGTATTTTTGTACATTTGATCTACAAAAAATATCTAGAAAAAAATAACAACAAAGTAAGTCTTTCCTCTCATTTGACCTAATTTCTTTAGACATCCATTAAATCCCTGTAATTCCATTCCATGTCATAATTTTACATTTTATTTTACTACATATTTAGTCCGCAACCATTTATTTACTTTTTAATATTTCTGTGATTTTCTTTTTTAATTTAGATTTTTTTTACATTCTGTTTAAGACTAATTGTAGAATAATTAGCAGTACACTTGTATAGTTATATTATTATTGTTTTATTAATGACTTAAGCTCTATAGCAGAAAAGTGACGGATCTGTAAAAATGTTTTCATTTGATCCTGTTTCCAGAGAGCAAATGTGGACTTGTGTTACCTTGTATTATTTTGTCCTTTTCATTCTTTACAATCACCATTCATCAGTACTGATTTATTCATATCCATATATAATAATTTGCATTTATATGTATTTTTTTTTCTTTCATTTGATCCTCATATTAAAATGTTTCTGTTTGATGTATGAATTATTCAAGAGCATCCATGTGAAGAAAAAATAATAATAGAGAAATAATTCAAAACCAATATGTGTTTATTTGGTAGATTATGTACTATCCATTAGAGCTGAATATTATTTTGTGTATTACAGGTTTGGATGCAGCATAAGCCATGGCTTACTTCTTCAAAGGAGCGGTTACAAGTACGTGTGCCCTCATATCACATCTCTGTCTCTCATTCTCCCTCTATCTTGCGCTCATTCATTGATAAGACTGTTGTAATGCTGACCTGGTGTTTGTCATAGGTTCTCCGATTAAGACCAGGAGGCAGGAGGCTGAACATATTTGTCACAGGTATGAGCATGTAGACAAGCAGCAGCATATCTTTATAGGTTCTTCCTTGCTATAATGCTGTTTCTCTTTTCAGTCTTGACGTCTCCCACTTCTCTGATTCCTCCTATGAGTGTTTTTCCACCAATCCGCTGACAGGCTCTGTGTGTGCATGTCGCCGAAGCCCCCGCCTACTAGCCAACGGTTATTATGTACTGACAGAGGACAGTTTTAGCACAGACGACGAGGGTAACGTCACCCTGACTCCCTCACACACCAGCGTCTCATACAAAGAGAATCTTGTCCGGTGAGATTCATGACAGTGTTTATTTTTGTTGTGTGCGCTGTGAGTATGAATGAGCTGGATTTCAGACTATCTTTTAAAACTTTAAATGTTTGTTTCTGGATTTCGTTCCGCCTATGCTAAAATACACTACAGTATTTTCACAATTGTGTGTTGGCTCTAGTAGTTGATTTCTTAATTAACCCTCAGAGCCAGCAAAGCAGAATTGCAATGTTTGTTTAAAAGCAATTATTTAATACCTTGCTTTTAAAAAATATTGGTACTATACATACATGTACATGGTGGTACATGGCACTCTGAAATTCATCACAGTAGTTTAAATGCCACAGCTTGCTAAAGTCACACAATATGATGCAAGTCAGATGACACAGTGTTTAATTTGAATCAATGTAGAACAAAATATTTTAATAGAAAAACACATTTGTTTATAAAAACACATTTAGAACTAATGTGTTTGTTTACTTTATCTGTTTATTTGTTATCTGTTTAGTATTTGACATCTAATATTTAAAAATACATATATTTCTAACCTATGTCTAGTGATAAGAAAAGGCTTACATGCAATGAAATTTTGAATGTACTTGAATTCTCTGTGTAGCAAAAATGAAATTCTGAAATTCTAATCAAACTTTTTCTATTGTCACAATTGGAGCCTATTCGATGAATGATGCAAAAAAAAAAAAAAATTCAGGTGATTTCTTAGAAGTATTGTCATTATTGTCTCATTTAGGACTATACATATAATCGCATATACTTTAAAAAAAATGAATGTAGGTGGTATTAAAAGTACTATATTATATTTAAAATATGCTTTGAAATGAATATTTAATGCAACATTTAAATTGTTTTAAACTTCTCATGACTCTATCTTTACTGGTATAAAACATTTATTATATTTCAAATACATTGTGGATTCAAAACTTTTTCTTACTGTATCAAAAAATAATGGTAACATTTTGCAACCCTAAATGTTGCAATTTTTCTGCATTTTTTTTTTCTCCAAAATTTACCCCGACACAAATCTGCCTAAAAAAAATAGTTTTTTATGATGTGTAAAACGAATACATCATACATATCAATGCTGGGGTCTATGAGGGTTAAAAAGTAACTTTAGATTTGGCAGAATAATGAAACTTTAGTGTGTGTGAGTGTGTGTGTGTTTAACCTACCGACCAAATGTCCCCAGAAAGTAAAAGTTTTTTGAAAATGTAAAAATGCAGAAAGTTTTCTGTGAGAGGTGGAAATAGGAGATAAAATATTAAATTTGTTATGTATAAAAATAATTATGTCTTTGAAAAATTCCCATGAAACATGGACACCAATGTGACATGTTTGTGTGTGTGTGTGTGTGTGCGTGTTAGCATATTCAGACGAAGGCGTCGAGGAAAAAGGTCACTGGCCAGCCTTCTGAGTGATATGAGCCAATCATGCCAGTCCTGGCTGGAAGGAAGTGTTTTTAGAAGATCTGACCCAATCACCCCAATCCAGTTATCATCATGGGAGGAGCTGGACCACAGCTATGAGAAAGATAGACCTATCAGCTTCACCTACGGTTAGGAGGATTCTAATTTTGGAGTTAAAGAAATAGTTTAAAATAGTTGCCTGTTCACTTTTAGTAATCATGTGCGTGTGTTCCTTTATAGATGCCACAGATCCTGTTTCCTCTTCAGATAAAGTGCCTCCTCAGACTCAGCTTGAAGAAGAGGAGGAGCCACCGTGCGAGTCTTGCTCCGCCCCTGAACAATTCAGCCAATCAGTGAGCGGTCTCCTGGATGTTCCTCCCCCATCTGTCTGTCACCTCAATAGTTATAGCTCATCCAGCAAGACATCGTCAGGTGAGAGAAAAGGGCGAATGAAACAGAACTACAGCTCCCATCCTTGCCTACAGTGAGTGTCTGATGAATATGGAAAATAAGAAACAGATTGTTATTATATTTTTGTTTCAGAAACTGTGCTCCGGAAAGTCCTTCTCCTCATCCTCACTCTGTGCCTGTGCATTGCCATCTCCTCTGGGTAATGAAACTGTGTGTGTGTGTGTGTGTTTTTAGAGAGATAGAGAGAGATATTTCTGTCTGAGTGGTTCATTAGTAATGAAAAAGGAGCTTTTCATCTCATAGATTAATGACACCATAATCCTCACAGGTGGCTGCTGGGAAGTGTTTCTGCAGCCGTGGCATTCATGGTTCTGCTTTCATCTATATGTGAGTAACCAAATCAAGTAAAATAGCAAGCTTAGTCACTATTATTCTTCTGTAATTCTTCTGACATATTCTTTAGTGGAAAAGTACACTTAATGAATTGTTTTGAGCCAAGTTATTATGTTTGTAGCCCTCAATTTGGTCATGGGGTCTATACGACCCCACTTTTACTTAATAAAAAAAAGGTACCCTTCATCTCAGTGGAATAAGATTTTGTGACTTTTCATACATTATCTACACACAAAAACTGGGCTTCATTCAGTTGTTCTGAAGGTATGTAAAAAAATGTTTACACTTCTGGTCTTCGGGGTCAATATGACTCCACATTGTCAATTTGAAATGAATGGGAAATGTGAAAAAAAAAACTAAATATATTTTCTTCATGTGTCAAAAAAAGAGAAAAAAAAACCCTGGCATAAATCTGAAAATTTTTACACAGAAATGAAGGCCTAGTACTAGAGCATAAATGCAATGTATCATAAAAAAATAATATTTCATATGCAAGCTAATGGTGTAGTTGAGGAATTGTGTGGTATATGGATACAAAAGTACTTTATATCTCCAAAAACACAGAATTAATGAATAGATGAGAGGTAAACAAAGCAAAAAAAAAAAGATATATTATTTGTATGATTAAAAATGTATATTGTTTGTACAATTACTCAATAAATTGTTGAGTCCAGAAGTGTAAACAGGAAACGAAGACCATTTGAAGGTTAAAATGACAAAGACAGACATTTCTTCAAAAAATGTGCTCGAATGATTCATGCACAATATTTTTAAAGGAAAAACAACAACAACAACAACATTATTACATTGATGATTTCTGAATTTGTTCTTGTTTCTGTTAAACAACATGATAACAGATATATAAACCAATCAGACTTAGAGCGGGCTGGTTGACATTTATATAATCAATCAACCTTATTTCTCTTATTTTAGGAGTAAAATATTATCAAATCATTTTCTCTCCTTCAGGTATGTCTAAACCTGGAAGCGCAGTTCACTGGAGCAGAGCAAAGACTGAGGTGAGAATCTGCGTACAGACTTAAGACAAACATGAGACTAAATAAAGAATCTAACATCCATTTTTTTTGTCTCTACTTTAGGACATCACCTCCAGAAACGAGTGAGGAGGAACCATACCCACATCTGTGTGAAGCCTGTCCAGAGGAAGTGAGTGTATGGACACACATCCTGCATCGGCGTTAAAAATGAGTTATATATCAGTTTTTGTAGTGGTATTTTCTCTGATCAGCTAAAGAGTTCTGAATAATAATTATAGAAGAGTAAGTTTAGCTGGACCAATGATGGCAAATTACTGTCACAGGAAAATATGTATGTGTTTTTAAATAGACATATCAGAATGATCATTGAGTGAAAGTTTAAGAATTGGATGAATTTTCCTAAATGAAAGGCATTCTGGGGGATTCTCTGCAAGTCAGTTGAGATTCCCTGCATGACAGAACGTAGAAGTAAATTGTGTCAGTCGTGTTTGTAAGTGCATCAGCTTGGCTTGGTTGGGCTCTTAAACATGGGCATCATGTGTTAGCTTGTTTAGTCAGATGATCAGATACTAATTTCCAAAATATTTTGCTGCAACACCCATTTTAATATAATGGCCTTGCAGAAAATGTTTAACTTTTGAGAAGTTGTAGCAAAAGAAGTGGTCGTTTAGGTTTACACAGATGCCTCATATTTTCAAGTGCCTTTGTTATACAAAACAGGAGTGTATTTGCCATTCGCCAGGGTTAGAGTCACATATCTGTGCTGCTGTGTGACTCAAGAGGGCTGAAATTTTAATATGCTATTTTTAAATGCTAATATGAACGCAATATTTAGATTTATAACAGTTTTGCACTTAAAACAGGGTTTAATGCTCTTATTTCACAGGGTCTTTCTCTAGATTACTAAGACAATTAAACCCTGTTTGCAGGGAATTGGTGCTGCCAAAAGAGAACATGTTCTCGATTTACTGTATAATATCTTCATCATTTTGTCACGTTCGTACGAGGCATTTGATCTCACAAGAAATTTAAGGGTAAACTGTGAGTAAAAAGCTGTGTCTGTACAACAAAATGCATTAAGTGCAATTGAACTATCCTTTGGAGGTTGTTTAACTTGTCTTTATTAGTATGATAAAACATTTCTTACAAAGTCTCTGAGTTATTGTAGGAGATGGAGTTTTTCAAAGGCAGCTCAGTTTTGAAGAGAACAAAGACATTCATGAGGAAACAAGCAAAGCAAGGATAAAATGAAGTGTTCAAATGAGCATTTCTGTTTTCGAGGTTTATGCCTAAAAATCGGAAAGCAAGACCAAGCCAAGGTGAATAAGTGAATCATTCAAATGCATTTATATTGTAGCCAATATATATCTAATGTGTTTTAAAATTAATAGCATTGCCTTCAGTGTTTGCATAAATGTTTTTGTACTGCCCATGAGCAAAGAAACATTTAAGTGCACGACTGAATGAATATTGCTCTAAAAAATGGGCAACATTTATTGTTAAGTATTCTGTATATGTATCATTATTAAGGGCCAAGCACAAAGGGTTCAAAGTTGAGGATGCTAAAAAGGATTTGAGGCTGTATCTCAGTAAAAAAAAAAAAAAAAAAAGTATGCCATTAGCACAATCACATATTAAAAGGCTGACAGTGCCACCTGTTGGTCAAAAATTATGAGTATTTCTATTTATGGACTTTAGCTTGAAGTCCTAAACTCCTCACCATATATACTTCCAGTTTGACTTTACATGTCTTTGCCGCTGTGCCTGGTCCTGTAATTGCTGCTTGCAGCTATATTTATAATAATAATAATAATAATAATTATTATTATTATTATCATTACAACAATCAGTTAGATAAGGAAGATAAGCAATTAATCCTTTATATCCCATGAGAGATCATATAAACAAAATTTGGAGAAAATACAGAAGAGGAAAAGGTTGTGTATTTTCGTGTCTTTTTTAAACTTTATTTATTATTACCTTGCAAATTATTTAATGAATAAGTCACTGGGTACATAGTTAAAAGGCAAGGTGATTCTAATACAATGGCTTTAAACCATTGACAAATTGTGTTCGGATATAATTTCATGCCAAAGCATGCAGTAAAATTGAAGTGCAAGAAACGCATCTTCTGCTGTGTAACAGAAAGTTTGTACTAAAATGGCCTCATAATGTGTGCACTGATCTGCTACAGAATTCAGTGAGGCAAATTAATATATTAAATATAAAATTATTTCCCTGCCTTTAAGCTTTGATGACTGCAGTGAACGCCTGCATTTAACAATCTGTGTCACAAGAAAACTGTAAATAGTTCAAACTTATTATTCCACTGCATGTGAAAGTAAAATGTGAATAGTATGTTTCATGTATACACTGTAAAATATAAGCTTAAAAGGGAATTTGCACAAAGATATTTGGCCATGTTAGAAAGTATTAAATGAATAGGCTTTAAAACAGGTTAATAGTTTTACAGTGTATTTTGGGGGGAGAAATTACCCATTTCATCAATAAAGTTTTATATACAAACAAAAAAGTTTTTGTTTATTCCTTTAATTAAGTTACACTGTTATTTTTTTTTTTTTTAACAAATGCATACTCTTTTAGCCAGATAAATAAATTTCAATATGATTGTTTTTGAAATTCACAGGACCGGAATCACTGCATTGTTCATTGTTCTTACTAATGTATTTATATATTAACATGTGATGTAATGGGCCTGCATTGACTGATGCACTGAAATTTACAGTTTGGTTTATTTGTTAACAGATTGGGTTCCATGAAAATAATTCATGTAATGGTGGCAGGATGAAAATTTAACCAGGGTTCAGGAAAGATGAATCCGAAGTGAGGGAGGTAAAGTGATACCCGTTTGTGATAAGAGTAGATGGTGTTTTGAATCTAAAACTCAATTATGAATTTTAATACCAATAATCCGAGTAATCAACACAAAACACAAACTGATTTAATGTACTTTGAAGAAATCTCAATCAGAAAAATCAGAAAGTGCAATTAATAGATCAGTCACTAAACCCACAACAGTGAATCTTAAAGTCCATCAAAGCAGTCATTCATTGTCGATCTGGACTATGGAGATCTCTGCAGCTGCTCGTGACCTTTAGGAGAAATTTGTGCACAGTAAATAAAATGTGCAATTTTCAGTGAAAACAGAAGTCAGTTTAGAAAACAGAATGTTTACTTACCCTTTTTTTTTAAGCTGCCTCATCAAGTTTACAGTAACCTGAAATAAACGATATGTGTATGATAAATCTAGTTTTACATAAACTATGGAACAACATGCTCATAATATCATCAGATTGCTGGCCTTTGTTTTGCAATACATAATAAGTTACAAGGTCAATAATGAAATGTGCCAGACAACTTTGGCCAACCTTTTTGCAGAGGTGCCTGTACGAAATCTTCCATATATACACACTCCATTTTTGACTTAAATTCCTGTATCACTTCATCTGGTATTTTTTCACTACGAGCTGCAATGGAAGACAGACAAACAGAGAGACATTATGAATAAAAGTTAGTTGTGTAACTGAGTCCGTTTCCATTGGTGGTGAGTGTACATGCAGCACATATTCAGTATTAGAGGTTATACTTAGAAGGTTTCAGAGGTCGGTGCATGTTGAATTATATGTGTGAGCATTTTGTCTTTATTAATGTTTAACAGTTTAACATGTTGCTTTGATCACATACTGTAGGTGGATCATGATCAAAGATGATACTGACCAAATAACATAGCACTTGTTTCCTCATCTTCATCCACAAACAGTATTATGATGCATGAAGAGCAGTTTATGAACTTGCCATCCCAGACCAGTGCAATAGTATCGAAATCTGCTCATACAGAGACACATTTTAAAGGGGAAAATTGTATCATGAGAAATGATTCATCTTTTGAAATAAACATAACTAAATTATGATTAACATTCTAAAAGGATCTCTGAGAAGGAAATAGCTTGATATGAATCAACCCAATCTCACGGTAAACGTAACTTAGGCTAACTAGCTTTTTTTATGAGGTGGCGATTTTGTAACGATTTCATTAAAAAAGTTAAGCAAACACGGCGTAAACAGATTTCACGAATGTATACAATTTAGACCCAAAACGCAGTTACAAAGTAGGCTACCATGAGATTGTGATTTGTGAGATGTTAAACATGAATAATACATGTTGAAATTATCAGGTTGTAAGTTACGTACATCAGTTCCTACCAGTTCTAAACAGGAAATGATCCATCACAGGCATTGAGAAGTAGGTCCAAGTGTTTTTTTGACACTGACCTCCACTGTGGTGATACAAACACAAGTATTTTAATATACTTGAAAAGTAATAGAACAGTCCATATGTCAATGTGTGTGTGTGTGTGTGTGTGTGTGTGTGTGTGTGTGTGTGTGTGTGTGTGTGTGTGTGTACGTGTGTGTGTGCAGTCCACTCACACACGAGAGGATTCAGTCACCGTCAGGGTGTCGTTAGCGTCTCTCTGGATGTGAAGCATAGAGCTGTCGGTGGTTTTGAATGATTTAAGATCGTCTTCATCCCATACAGCAGCTGCCACAAAATGCCAAGAGCCCATATACTGCACAGGATTTTTAAAAATAAATATTTTAACAAAATTGGAACAAGAAGTAGGATATCTGACATCTACAATAAATTATAATATTTTTGCCTTGGCTTTTATGAATAAATTCAGTCAAATTCTTAATAATCACACACATCTAGGGCCTATTACAAACATTTCCACATAGCAGTGTGATTTTAGTTTTTATTTTATTTCATTATAGTTTTATTAATATTTTGAATTAGCTTATATTTTATGTCTTCCATGTTAATTCATTTTAGTCACATTTTTTAGTAATTTCACTGTGCTTTTTAAAAAATATTGCTAGTAAGGTTTTATTTATTATAGCCTATTTTCATTTATCAATGTTTATATATATTTTTTATTTAAGCTTTTTCAATTAACAGAAATGTTTTTAGTTTTATTTAAAGATAATAACCCTGCCATAAAGCCAAGACTGACTTTGGTGACATTACTGTGCTGCAAGGTCAAGATCCTGAACCGTTCAACACACACAATTCAGAAATTTTATGTAACCAGTCACTAAATTATTTTCCATACATTAATGAATCTACAGAATATCTTGAAACTGAAGAAGGTGAAGAACTGAAGCTAAAGACGAGGCCTGTGAAACAAACGGCACAATATTTACCAGATTTTGTTCAGCTTAGAAAATAATCACTATACAGTAGCCTACAAGATGCATGAAGTAAAGATGTTAAAGGGTTAAATCCTCTTACCTCATCAGTAGTAAAAACAGAAGCGGAGAGAGGGGCTGGAGGAAGACATGGCACCATGACCTGCACCCCAGCATAAAACAGACCAATTAGTGAGCCGAAGGCACCCCATAATGTGCTAATAAGCATGTTTGCGTCAATGAATGCGATACACAACAAATGCCGATGTCTTCTAACTGACAGATGCTTACACGGAGATGTTTTATAGTGCTCGAGGGGACCTTCACCCCGATTTGTTAGCCTTTCTCTGTTTGTTCTATTTTCCTGTAATAGTTGTTTTTGTGTTTGTCAGGGCACTGTGCAAATACACCCCCAATGCACCTTGTCCCGGGGGGTATTGCACAAAAGCAAGATAAGGGATTAAGCTGGGGGTTTATCCTGGCTGAATTTAGCCCTGACTCGGTTGCACGAATGGAGGCAAAATAAATCTACATTAAGTTACTATGGAAATTTACACTGGAGCAGGCTAACAACCAGGCTAAGATTAATCTTAGTGATTTATCGGCTAGTTCCTCCCTAAATCCTACTAGATATTAATGTTTTAGTTACTTCATGCTCCTGCATTAAAATACTAGATATACTGTCATTCATCTAAGAATGCGTACTGCTATTTTAGTTATTATTAAAAACTGCTGTTCATTTCACTGTCAGAGGTTTGATGAATATACTGTATTATTTGAGATTTAAAGCTTTTATTGGCATACACCTGCAGTGAGGAAAGCAGATTTTCCTGAGCAATTATAACCTTGCTGTCCACAATAAATGCCAGCACAATGCAAAATAACTAGGCCTATACTATACTATATATATGAGAATATAGTATATTGTATATACTGTATATACTGTATATGTATATACTATATGAGTAATATAGAATATAGTATAACTATATATGAGAAATAGACTATGTATATCTATGCAAGTACAGAGTAGAAATGAACAGTTGAATTAGAAAAAAATATAGGCTATTTTATTGCAGTTGATCATAACCAAAAATGAAAATTATGTCATTATAATGACTCACACTCATGTCATTCCAAGCCCGTAAGACCTCCATTCATCTTCGGAACACAGTTTAAGATATTTTAGATTAAGTCCGAAAGTTTTCTGTCCCTCCATTGAAAATGTACGGTATACTGTCCTTGTCCAGAAAGGAAATAGGCTAAAGACATCATCAAAGTAGTCCATATGACATCAGTGGGTTATTTAGAATGTTTTGAAGCATCGAAAATACATTTTGGTCCAAAAATTACAAAAGCTATTTTATTCAGCATTGTATTGTCTTCTGGTTCTGAGGTCAATCCACGTTCAGTGACGCT
>NW_024121733.1:0-15652 GCF_016745375.1 Pimephales promelas
TTCCATTGCAAGCGTTTTACAAACAAACCTACAATAGCCCACTTCCTGTTGGGCTGGGGTAAAAAGTAAAAGCGCGAGGTATAGATGAAACTATGAGATCAACATGTGCACAGAGTTTCAATATTATTACATACCAAACGTGTTGAGTTATGGACACAAGTGTTCGTACCCCGTTCCAGGGGCGCTGACGAGCCGCCCTGCCACGCCGGGTACCAGCTTCAGCCCGGCTCTGATGGCGCGGGTTTCTGACCCAGTGCAAAGTTTCAAGAGTTTTCGAGCACGTTAAGGGCCCCAAAAATGCCCAAAAGGTTACAAAAATAATAATAATAAAATATAGCTGCGAGCAGCGATGGCGGGCCCAAGCCGGAGGCACCGCAACCCCGGTTCCTTTAGTTACCTAAAGGCACCCGGGTGGCGGTGCGAAGGCTTTGGCCCTTTCATGATTAAATGTTTAAAACGGCTTGCCATACTCTGTCATTTCGACTAGTCACAATTATGTTACAGATATCTTAAATGATAATACAAACTATCCAAAGTGTAACGACTAGACAGAAAGACTTTGTTGATATCTACAATGTTAATTCCGGACAGGCAAACTTAGCTTTTAAATGTTAAAAGGGCTTGCCATACAGGGACGTAGGCTCAGAGAGAGGCTCACCATATTCAGACCAAAATATCTGACTTCCTCTTGGTCCGAGCTAATGACTATGTATTAGAAAGTTGTACGGCTTGAGGAGTACAATGTATATAGCGATTTTTGTAACTGTAGATAAAACTAACAACCCCACTTTTAAGTATATATATGGTGCCTTTAGTGTTATTCTGCACGACGTGCAAAAACTTAACCCCCGCTTTTTTAAGTATATATATATATATATATATATATATAAAGAGGGTTATTCTGCACGACGTGCAAAAACTTAACCTCCGCATTGACTGTCGAAGAGAAGTGTGCAGAAGAGCTTGCATCAGTGAGGGCTTTGCAAAATATATATACATACAAACACACACACACACACACATATAAATGAGGTTAGTGTTTTACAATATTAAGGAAAGCAAATGTATTGAAATATAGCACATTAATTTTAAATTCATTCAGCTTCAATTACCAATTTGTAGTTTACCAATTTATCTTACTTTTATTTAAAGCAAACTATACATTTAAAAGGGGGGGGGGGGCAAGTCAAGTCAAGTCACAGGCTATGTCAAGTCAAGTCAAGTCTTGTAGTAGGTTAAGTCAAGTGCAAGTCAAGTCACCTTATTATTTTAATTTTACATGCAGAATCTGATCTTAATAAAATGAAAAGACAAGATAAGTATTTGCCAGTAAATTACAATAATTTGCATTGTAAATACTCATGTTCAGTAAAATACACCATGGAATCAAACAAAATTGTAACTTCATAAAATTATTTATTTTTCACTTCTGCCAACAGTGTGTTTGAAATGTTTTAAATTTTCAACATTGAGTCCATAAAACAAATAACAGCTTAACATCCTACAGACTCTCTGAACACCTTCCTCTCTCTCAAACACAGTTTACAAACAATATTAAACTTTGTTACATTTCTCCTCTCTCTCTCTCTCTCTCTCTCTCTCTCTCTCTCTCTCTCTCTCTCTCTCTCTCTCTCTCTCTCTCTCTCTCTCTCTCTCTCTCACACACACACACACAGTGGCGGTTCTAGACCATTTCAACTGGGGGGGCCAAGCTGGGGCCAGTTGTACTGTTAGAGGGGCCAGTTACATTTAGACCTTATCATTTTCTGCACTGCACTGAATGCATAAATAAGCAAAATACCATGTTTATAATTATCCAACAATTTGCATTTGCATTATATTTTTACATTTGCATTACATATATCAGTCTGTATTTGAATTTCCATTTTATTTTTTTACATTGAATATACAGTATGTATATATATATATATATATATATATATATATATATATATAATTTTACAAATTAATCTACGATTTTTGTGGGTTTTTTTTTTTTTTTTTTGCAAAAAGATCAGCAAATTATCCTCTAAACTGGCCTTTTTAGGGGGCTTTCCTCTCAGGGTGAATGAGCTTTTTTATAATTGTTTTTTTCCTGACATCTTTGAAAGACAGAAGCAATAATTAATGCATCCTTGGCCAGGATATAATTATAAAATATGACATGATTTTAAAAGTGACCTATAATATCGACTATGCAATACACTTTAATTTATCTAGTGCTAATAAAATTATTAAGCCTATTTGGAGAGAGAGATGTTTATAATGTGACAATATGTCAGTCATCGTGATTCGTGTAATAAGATGACTAGGCCTAGACTACTTGTTCTGAGCAGGTGTTGTCAGTGAACAGGCTGTAAAACTGTTGTCTAAGTTACAGACTGATACTAATTAAATGGGAAACGAATCGATTACCTAACGTAACCTCGGTTCTCTCTAGATGAGGGAACGAGCATTGCGTAAGCTAGCTTACGCTACGGGAAAGATTCATCTTACATCAGTCAAGTTGTCATAGTTTTTGTCAAACAAGTTGTGAATTTGTTGTAACATTAAAACAGGAGATCATGACTTACTCCGTGCTCCAAGTGATGTTCGGAGCTCCAGTGATTAGTTTCATCTGTGGGACGGGTGAAGAAACTTTCGGAAGATGTTGTAACAGAATCATATGAACAATTCCAGGATATGCTTTTTTTCATTGGTTGTTGCGTTAAATTTTACCCAGATACAATAGTGCCCTTTTCTGATTGGCTATTAAGTAGCACTTCTCTTTTTTTGATTGGCTGATGCGTAGCAGGGTCGACTGCTGAACTCCAGGCGAGACGCGCTTGATTCTCACGTGAGAGCGGCGCGGCCAGAGAAATTGCGTATATTAAATATATTATTAATAGTTTTTCCGCATGAGAAATACAATGTGTGACGGGAGTGTGAGACAAAAGACTGAAACGAGTGACTGTCATGCTCAATGCGTGACACACTATAAAAAAAATATTTCACACTGACTCCACATTTAGGGGGGCCACAAGGGGGTCCAAGCTTGTTGTCGCAGGGGCACTGGCCCCCCCAGGCCCCCGCCTAGAACCGCCACTGCTCACACACACGCACACACACACTTTCTCTCTCTCTCAAGAAGCAAAAACATGACTGCTAAAGGTTGTATCAGCGATGGCGGGGTAACATCACTTAACATCACGAGTGATATTCCCTTAGGCCACGCCCCCTTGTCTCCCCAAAGTATTATAAGCAATCATGCGCATCCCGTGTGCAGAATGATGCACTTGAAGCAACACCAAGTCACAGCACGCAACGCTTCACATTGAAAAGAACATAGCGAAGGGATGGTATCTATAATCTATGCTTAGTAGGGCTGCACGATTTGGGAAAATGTCATATTGCCATTATTGAGCCAATATTGCAATTGCGATTTGCGACTCCGATATAATAAAATGGTTTCATGAGTCCAACTTGCTTGGTTCTAAAGTAAAATGCACACACAGATTAATGTTTATTTCTCAACTCAAACTAAAAACAACAACAACAACAATAAATGATTGATAACACCTATAATGATCAATAAACCATCAACCAAACCAACATTACAGTGATTCCATCAATTGAAAGCCATCAACTTTTTAAAAAATTATTAGGCTTAAAAAAAATATATAACAGCTTTTAAATTAAGTGAACTTCAAACAATCCCCACATAAACCCATAATAAAAAACATATTTACCTGTGCCCTTCCTGTCTTAACAGGTACAGAAATTGAATAAAGTTATCAAACAGTCTGCGCTGCCTGAATCATAAATTATATATATAATAATCCTTATTAAAGCTACAAAAGTTCTTTACTCAAGATCAGTGAGTAATTTTCTAATTTCCCTTTGTTCTTTTAACTTTACTGAAAGAACGCTTTATTCGCTGCTGGCCCTTTAAGAGCACCCGTTGCCGAGACGCGGATCTCACACGCGCCTCATAGCACAACTCACAACTCTCACATTTTGGCATAATTGTGTGTGCTATTGTTCGTTCAAGCTCGAAAGAGAACTGTTTATTCTGGGCTGGCACACGGTCAGTGCATGCGCATTATGCGAGTCTCATCTATTCTAATCTAGGGCACTCACAGGCAGCTTTTCACTTCTTGTCGTGCAAAATGCGAAAAGGCATTTGAACCAATAAGAGGGGGATCTTGTAACACTAGTCAAAGGATGACAAAAAAGAAGAGATGCTGCGCTAATAGCCCTACTTTGTTTATTTCATTTAAAATCGCGGCATTTTGCGTTATATAATTGCATAGGTTTGAGATCGCTATTACGACTGCGATATAATTAATCGTGCAGCACTAATGCTTAGTGTATTCTAAAGGGCAATAAACTCCACTCCAGCAAGATAGTCATTTTATGCAAATCATAGACCTTTATGCCTTATCTACAAATAAAGTATAATATTGGGAACATTGATCTTGAAGAGAGTGTCGTCGTGTTACTGTCGCAACCGAACGCGACGCGCTAATGCTGATGCATGGAGAATGACTGAGGCGAGATGACTTTCCGTTAACTTTAACTTAGAGACTAAAATATTAATTTTACCACACATTAAGCTATTGAATGACTTTAGAAGTCTTGGAATATAGTGTGAAAACTTGATTGTGCTTTACAGTTTTTTATGCCTTTAGTGGGGCTTAACAAAATAACACAATATGCAGAATGTCGGACGTCACTTATAGGCTAAACTGTTTTTATAGATAAAAACTATTTACATTCGGCAGTCATGAAAACAAATCTCAGATAACGGTTGACTAGGTAACAATGTGTAATTTTGCGCCGGAGTTCTCCTTTAACTTACATTAGCTAGCTAACTACGAACGAGCTAACCAGATAACATTAACAAATTGACAAGCACTTACTGGGCAGAATATGGCTCTTCAAATGACGGACGAAATTGGAGGTTGTCATCTGACTGTCCGCGATCTTAACGTTGCATGTCTTGCAAAGCGCTGTTCTTTTGCCATCTTGTTGTAAGAAATTCTTGAATCCAAAAGCGACGACGACCCTCGTTATCCCTCCGGCTGACATGTTGATGTGATCTGATGTAAGTGGGCGTGGTGTGCGCGTAAGGTATGAGAAGGCATGACTGATGATCTCTGATCCAGTCATGACAGCGCTATTCTCAGCCTGCGCTCCAGCTGGATCAACTTTATTTTTTTTTACATAATTTATATATTTTATATTCAAACTGAAAACATGATGTGATTAACACTCAAGTCATATTATTACATGCAAGTGTGTTTGATTTATGGACCAAATTTTCAGATCAAGTTTATGGACCAAGTTAATTTAATTAATAAACTAATTATATAAAACTATTAATGCACTACAATTAAACTGGTTATATGCCTTTACTTATAAAAAAATAAAAAACTTATTTAAAAAAATACCAGGCTTAAGGCATTTATTTTTTATGCAGGCCATACACACAGGAGTGAAATGGTTAATACCCCTCCCCCTACAAACACACACACATACACAGACAGGCAAAGACAGCAGGCTCAGATTGAGCAAGACCACATTCAAACAAACATATCTGACTTTCTGTGGGTCCTAGCTAATGAGTGTCAATTAGAAAGTTGTCCGGCTCGAGGAGTACAATATACATACCGATTTTTGTAACTGTAGATAAAACTAACAACCCCACTTTTGTCAAAAGGTGGCGCTACTGAGCCCTCACCACGCCCGTTTCTGAAACTTTGCACGTGTCTACTGGCTAATAAATGTGATGTGTCTGTCGAGTTTCATGCAATTTCAAGCATGCTAAGGGTCTCAAAAGCATCCTAAAAGAATGGTAACGTTTGATGCGTCGCCACGGCAACAGTTTCAAAGATATCAAGAATCCATTCACAGGTCTACATCTGCCGTATGTTTACATTATACAGATGACGTTTGAAGCAAATCGGGTAAAAATAAAAGGGTGATATCAAAGCATTTTGAAAGTGACACACTTCCTGCTGCCAGTTGGTGGCGCTATAACTTTGACTCACAATAGTCACATCCATGTGATCGTCCTCTTACAGCGAACACACTGCTGAAGTTTCATCAAGATCAGTTAATGTATGCTGAAGTTATAACACACTTCCTGGTTCACGTTTCTCGCCATGATTTCGTTTCCTCGCCACGGCCAAACCGTTCGAGATATCAAAAATCCCCTCGCAAACTTTCATCCTCAATGTCTTGACTTCATGCTGACCGAGTTTTGTCGAATTTGGATCAAAGCTCTAGGAGGAGTATTTAACATTCCATTGCGAGCGTTTTACAAACAAACCTCAATAGCCGACTTCCTGTTGGGCTGGGGTAAAAAGTAAAAGCGCGAGGTATAGATGAAACTATGAGATCAACATGTGCACCGAGTTTCATATTATTATATACAAACGTGTTTGAGTTATGGACCAAGTGTTCGGACCCCGTTCCAGGGGGCGCTGACGAGCCGCCCTGCCACGCCCGGGTACCAGCTTCAGCCCGGCTCTGATGGCCGCGGGTTCTGACCCATGTGCAAAGTTTCAAGAGTTTTCGAGCACGTTAAGGGCCCCAAAAATGCCCAAAAGGTTACAAAATAATAATAATAAAATATAGCTGCGAGCAGCGATGAAGGGCCCAAGCCGGTGGCACCGCAACCCCGGTTCCTTAGTTACCTAAAAGCACCAGGGTGGCCATGCCACTGGCTTTGGCCCTTCATCGCGGATCACAGCTATATATATATATATATATATATATACTGTATATACATATATATATGAAGCCGGTGGCACCGCCACCCTGGTGCCTTTAGGTTTATTGTGCACGACATGCAAAATGTAACCCTGCTTTGACTGATGCAAGCTCTACAGCACAGTTTATAGTAAGAAAGAATATAGTAAGAAAGAAAAGTAAGCTGTTACTCTGAGATGGTTTGGGAAACAAACATTCATCATGTCGCATTGGTTTTAGTTACTTGTCCTCGAACAGAGCCCTAATCTGTTTATATTTCAGTTACACATTCTACATTGATTAAAAAAGAAAAATCAAATGTGTTTTTAATTCATACAGAAATAAAATATTTATAATTCAGCTGAGAATAAAGTTAGTTCAAATTTTAAGAAAAACAAATATATGATCTGAAATATAGCACATTCATTTTTAAATTCATTCAGGTTCAATTACCAAAAATACAATCTTAATTTAATTTAAAGCAAATAATAAATCTAAAATATATGGGTTATATGCATATTTTGTAAAAAAAGAAAAAAAAAGAAAGAAAGATATATATCCAAAAACACAAGGCCTTAAACTTTAACAAGGGTGCAACTCTTATCACTACAACAAACATAGTCACACACACAAGTCAAGTCACTTACATTTTAGATGCAATATTGACTTTTTAGATGCAATATTGACTTTTTTCTGTTTCAGCAGAGAAAATAGTTAAACAAAGATCACAGCGACCCATCGCGCATCTCAAAGCAATGTGTTTTCTCATTACTGAATGATTCAGCATTTTGAATCCATGACTCGTTCATTAAGACGGTCATCTGGCGACACCTTATGGTGATTTAGGGTTATGTTTAAAAGTATCGTTCTTTACAGCGATTTTTAATTGACTCCTGTTAAACCAATCTCGTAACATTATTGTGTAACCGATTTAATTTGATCAGCCTTACCTAGGGTAACAGCCCTATAGTGTCTTATTATTCTAAATTATTGAATTTATTGATCAAATTTACTAATGAAAAATGAAGCATACATTTATTAAGACTAGGCTGCCCTGCAGATATTAGGCTACAATATGCAGATTTAAATATACCATTTATCAAATAATCTGTTTATTTTTAGGTTACACATTACATTGTTTAAAAAATAAAAATCAAATGTGACCCGCTCTGGCGAAATGAGTCGGAAGTTGCAACCTTCCATTTTAAGATATGGGCCGATTATGTGGAAAAACCATGAAATAACAAAAAAAAAAATATATATAATTTTTTTTTGCTAATTTCAAAGAACAGACATTCAAAAATAATCTCACAGGGTTTCGTAGTCGAGATAATTGAGTAAAGGTATTTAAATAACGATTAAAGTTGTCAAAGCTTTAAATTCGCTGAAATAAACATTGCTCTTCTCAACTCCCCTCGTCACCTCTGAGCATTTCCCGGGTATCCCCTGAAACGTTGAACTCACTGGAGGCTTCTAACCTAAACTGCGTGAGTATATTTATCTGCAAGAAGAATATAGCCTATGTAAGGCTGTAACGATCGCGACACTCAGATCCACGAACCTGTGTCGCGGTGTGAGAAGACAGAATCACGACACCGACACGTCCCTTCAACTCCCGAAGTTATCCTTCACGTCCAGACCCAATGCTAGCTACAACATCTTTAAATTACTATTAGTATTATTTGAAGTTAACATTATAAAATACGTAGACTTACACCACAAAACTTAAATTATTACTAAATTTTTTAAAATTGGGCAATTTCAGCATTATGGAGGAGATCCAATTCCCAGATAATTAAATATTTTAATAAATTGGCCTATGTGAACCACACTGCACAAACCAAAAGTAATACTCACCGGATGAAGAAGGGTTGACTCTCTCCAGAACATAAAATCTTTATTTTATTTTCCGTGTTCGCATTTATGAGGAAAAACAATCCGAACGTGACCGTTCTCTGGAAGCAGCACTAAAACTTTCACATAGCTTAAACATGCAAGCACAAAGCCTTTCTTTAAAGTAAATTTCGTTTTAAAATAATTATCTTAATTTAAATCAATGTTTCATCAACCAATTACTAGGATTTAATAATAAGAAATAAATTGCAGACAATAGGCTAGGCCTAATCACGACGCGGAGACGCGCGGCACGTGAACTGAAGCTTGTCTCATGAACCGAAAGTCAGCGTATAAGGTATCCTCACAGACATATATATTGAAATGTCTACTTTTAAAGACAACCATTCAAAATGAAAGAAAACAGACTGCTCTCTGCTTATGTGGGCTAATCCGTATGAAAACTGAATTTCTCTCTGACTCCTCTTCAATCTTTCTGATTTTAGAACATTTTTGTAAAAGTGACTTTTTAATTATTTATTTCAAAAAAATTAAAAATAAGTTGAGTTTCAGCCTCGTTAAATTGCATTTATATATGTTAATCTATTTGGTCAAATTAAGCTATATAAAATAAATAGTTTATCCCTTAAAATGCTATGGATTTTGAAAGATATCAAAAAAAAAAAAAAAAAAAAAAACGGGCAAAAAACTTTAAAAGCGATTTTCTTAGGTTTTCAATTGGAAAAAAAGGGCAGACGACCAGAATTCAAATCTGTATATCTTTACAACCATTCAAGGTATGACCAAGGTATCATTTGAAAGCTTACAGTGTCCTCTTTCCATTAATATCAAAATCTCAATTTTTAAATTTGGGTCACTGTGACTAATTTTGCTGGATCAGGTCGGTCACAAATGTGTTTTTTATTGTAGTATTATTTTATACAGAAATACATTATAATTATATATAATATACAAAATATAACCGTGGGCGCGATTAAACAGTGTTACAATAAAACTCAACATTGTGTTTTTTAAAAATAAATTCAAATAATACAAATCCCGAAATTGCGCTAATTTTAAAATTAAACTAAAACTCATGGCTGCACAAGCATTCATAACTGTGCGCGCCAACAGCGAGGAACCAGCAGAACAGAGTGAACGTTCATTCTGTTTAGTTCAATCCTACTTAATAGGAATTTATTTAAAATGCTTGCTCTACTCCACAACATTAATGTCTTGTGCGGATATCTGTATTTTGACTTTCGGTTTTAAGTAAGCGATTTAAAAGTTCCCGAGTCCCAGCGGAGTCACACGTTGATTAACCGGTGGGAATATACACAATAGGCCTAACTGATATTGAACACAAGAGGGCAGTATAGCACTACGTATGACTCAGATTATTTTTTCTTCTTCTGAATTTTACAACCTGGCTGTTTTTGAACGTAAACATAATTCTTAAATGAAAAAAGGGAAAAACTGCTTTAATTATAATATTTGTATAATTTAATTTAGAAACAAATGATGTATAATTACATTTTTAGAAGATATGAGGCTTTTTAGTGTTTACTTTTTTGACATTACTTTAATCTTTTGCCAAAGTTGCACATGCCTACTGGCTAATAAATGTGATGTATCTGTCGAGCTATCTGTATCTATCTGTTTCAAGCAATTTCAAGCATGCTAAGAGTCCCAAAAGTATCAAAAAAGAATGTTAAAGTTTGATTTGTTGCCACAGCAACAGTATCAAAGATATCAAGAATCCATTCACAGGTCTACATCTGCTGTATTTTTACATTATACAGATGAAGTTTGAAGCAAATCGGTTAAAAATAAGAGGGTGATATCAAAGCATTTTGAAAGTGACACACTTCCTGCTGCCAGTTGGTGGCGCTATAACTTTGACTCACAATAGTCACATCCATGTAATCAGCCTCTTACAGTGAACACACTGCTGAAGTTTCATCAAGATCAGTTAATGTATGCTGAAGTTATAACACACTTCCTGTTTCACGTTTCTCGCCATAATTTTGTTTCCTCGCCACGGCCAAACCGTTCGAGATATCAAAAATCCCCTCGCAAACTTTCATCCTCAATGCCTTGACTTCATGCTGACCGAGTTTCGTGCCGTGTGTTTGAATTCTCTAGGAGGAGTATTGCACATTCCATTGCGAGCGTTTTACAAACAAACCTCAATAGCCGACTTCCTGTTTGGCTGGGGTAAAAAGTAAGAGCGTGAGGTATAGATGAAACGATGAGATCAACATGTGTACCGAGTTTCATATTATTACATGCAAGCGTGTTTGATTTATGGACCAAGTGTTCGGACCCCGTTCCAGGGGGCGCTGTCTAGCCCCCCTGCCACACCCAGGTACCATCTTCAGCCCGGCTCTGATGGCTGTGGGATCTGACCTGTGTGCAAAGTTTCAAGAGTTTTCAAACCCGTTAAGGGCCCCAAAAGCCGCTAAGAGTCTCAAAATCATAAAAAAAAGAATTTTAAAGTTTGATGCGTTGCCACGGCAACAGTATCAAAGATATCAAGAATCCATTCACAGGTCTTCATCTGCTATGTATTTACATTATACAGATTAAGTTTGAAGCACATCGGGTAAAAATAAAAGGGTGAGTTCAAAGCATTTTGAAAGTGACACACTTCCTGCTACCAGTTGGTGGCGCTATAACTTTGACTCACAATAGTCACATCCATGTGATCGTCCTCTTACAGCGAACACACTGCTGAAGTTTCATCAAGATCAGTTAATGTATGCTGAAGTTATAACACACTTCCTGTTTCACGTTTCTCGCCATAATTTCGTTTCCTCGCCATGGCCAAACCGTTCGAGATATCAAAAATCCCCTCGCAAACTTTCATCGTCAATGCCTTGACTTCATGCTGACCGAGTTTCGTGCCGTGTGTTTGAATTCTCTAGGAGTAGTACTTCAAATTCCATTGCGAGTGTTTTATGAACAACCCTAAATAACCGACTTCCTGTTGGGCTGGGGTAAAAAGTAATAGTATGAGGTATATATGAACGATGAGATCTATATGTGCACCGAGTTTCATATTATTACATGCAAGCGTGTTTGATTTATGGACCAAGTTTTCGGACCCCGTTCCAGGGGGCGCTGTCTAGTCCCCCTGCCACGCCCGGGTACCATCTTCAGCCCGGCCCTGATGGCCGCGGGTTCTGACCCGTGTGCTAAGTTTCAAGAGTTTTTGAGCATGTTAAGGGCCCCAAAAGTGCCCGAATAGTCGTATAAATAATAATAATAATAATAATAAATAATCAATACGAGCGCCCAATAGTAAGCATAGCGTTAGCGCGCAGCGGCTTGGGCCCATAGCTGCGGCAGCGATTGCGGCCCAAGCCGCACCGACCCCGATGCCTTTAGTTACCCAAAGGCACCGGGATGGTGGTACCGCCGGCTTTGGCCCTTTATCGCTGCTCACAGCTATATTTATATTTAATATAAAGCCGGTGGCACCGCCACCTTGGTGCCTTTAGGGTTATTCTGTACGACGTGTAAAAACGTAACCCCCGCTTTGACTATCAAAAAGAAGTGTATTGTAGAGCTTGCATCAATGCGGACTCGATGCGCTGTGCGCTGTAACTCCATGTGGCTTTAAGCGCATCATTCTCCACTCGGGATGCGCATAAGCGTTTTGTGCCACACTGTACTGAGCCTTTCATATCATAATGCAGTGACGCAATGACAGATTATTAATTGCCTTTCTTGTTCTGTTCATCTATTATATGTTGATAATAGATAGGACAGAGCACTAAAAACCTCAAACAAAGCACTAAAAACTTAAGCTGTTTGCTGTGTAGTCTGAGAATGAGCTGTTTGATTTGCACCCTCTTCCTCTTCACTGTCCTCCATAAAAACCAGCTATCCAGGTCCATGTTGTTCTAGAAAGTTTGTATGTTGCTGCCTCAATTAACATCTCTGCTATACATTTAAAACATGGCTATATCTAAAATAATTTATCTTTTTGATTTTTGTTATCTTGTTTTTCATGAATATTTTACAACAATACAAAGAGCAATGTGTATTTTCCATTAATATAGTTTGTAATGGCTTTTTTTGTCATAGATTATAATCATATATTTTTTGGATTTGTTATTTATCTTTATAATGAAGTTGTCTGTATTAAGTAGATTGTGTTTAACACACACAAGAGTGATTTATTAGTTCAACACATAGTTATAGAAATTCTACTTTATCTAAAAAAAACCCTGCACTTTACACACACACACACACACACACACACACACACACACACACACACACATAAATACATGTAAATAAAAATACCAAAAAAAAAACATCAAATGTGTTTTTAGTCAGAGTATTATTTTATACAGAAACAAATATTTGTAATTCAGATAAGAATGAAGTTAGTGTTTTAAAATCTTAAGGAAAACAAATATATTGAAATATAGCACATGAATTTTAAATTCATTCAACTTCAATTACAAATACAATCTTACTTTTATTTAAAGCAAACTATACATTTAAAAGATGGGGGTTATATGCCTATTTTGTCATTTAAAAATATTGTTATGCAAAATTGT
Organism: Pimephales promelas; assembly: GCF_016745375.1. Next base: position 13,143 of record NW_024121733.1, read on the forward strand.
TATGCAAAAAGACAAGGACTTAGAGACAAGGACTTGTAGGAAAAATCACAGCCAGCCACACACACACACACACATAAACACAGACAACAGCCCTCCCCTCCCCACACAGACACACACACCCACACACACACACAGAGAGAGAGAGAGAGAGAGAGAGAGAGAGAGAGAATCGCAGGGGAAATAAATCCATTCAAACTACAATATCTGACTTTCTGTTGCTCAGAGCGAATGACTTTAAATTGGAAAGTTGATCGGCTTGACGAGAACAATATACGTGGTAAGTTTTGTAACTGTAGGTAAATTGAGCAAAGTTATAACACACTTTATGTGTCCTTTTTTAGTCATAAAATTCATTTCCTCGCCACGGCCAGACCGTTCGAGATATCAAAAATCCGTCCGGAATTGAGCATCCTCAATGTCTTGACTTCATGCACACCGAGTTTGGTTGTGATTGGTAAACACATGCATTGTGATTTGATGTATTTCTCCTAGGACAATTATTCAAACAACCCATAATTCATAATTCATAAATAACTTCCATTTGAACTGTCATAAAACTTAGAGCACGAAAGTTGTTTGGCCTGATGTGATCTATAATTGTACCGAGTTTCATATTAATTCATGCAAGTGTGTTTGATTTATGGACAAATGTTCGAATCCCAGTCCAGGGGGCGCTGTCGAGCCGCCCTGCCACGCCCGGTTACCAGCTTCAGCCCGGCCCTGATGGCCATGGGTTCTGACCCGTGTGCAAAGTTTCAAGAGTTTTCGAGGATGTTAAGGCCCCCGAAAATGCCAGAGAAGTCGCACACAGCAAATAAAGGGTTAAAATTAACCTGACAAGCGCCCCTCCTCTCACTCACACAGAGGGACACTGAGAGACTGGCAAAATTCTGAGATTTTCTCTACATTCAAACAAACATATCTGACTTTCTGTGGGTCCTAGCTAATGAGTGTCAATTAGAAAGTTGTCCGGCTCGAGGAGTACAATATACATACCGATTTTTGTAACTGTAGATAAAACTAACAACCCCACTTTTGTCAAAAGGTGGCGCTACTGAGCCCTCACCACACCCGTTTCTGAAACTTTGCACATGTCTACTGGCTAATAAATGTGATGTGTCTGTCGAGTTTCATGCAATTTGAAGCATGCTAAGGGTCTCAAAAGCATCCTAAAAGCATCCTAAAAGAAGGGTAAAGTTTGATGCGTCGCCACGGCAACAGTTTCAAAGATATCAAGAATCCATTCACAGGTCTACATCTGCCGTATGTTTACATTATACATATGAAGTTTGAAGCAAATCGGGTAAAAATAAAAGGGTGATATCAAAGCATTTTGAAAGTGACACACTTCCTGCTGCCAGTTGGTGGCGCTATAACTTTGACTCACAATAGTCACATCCATGTGATCGTCCTCTTACAGCGAACACACTGCTGAAGTTTCATCAAGATCAGTTAATGTATGCTGAAGTTATAACACACTTCCTGTTTCACGTTTCTCGCCATAATTTCGTTTCCTCGCCATGGCCAAACCGTTCGAGATATCAAAAATCCCCTCGCAAACTTTCATCGTCAATGCCTTGACTTCATGCTGACCGAGTTTCGTGCCGTGTGTTTGAATTCTCTAGGAGGAGTATTGCACATACTATTGCGAGCGTTTTACAAACAAACCTCAATAGCCGACTTCCTGTTGGGCTGGGGTAAAAAGTAAGAGCGCGAGGTATAGATGAAACGATGAGATCAACATGCGTACCGAGTTTCATATTATTACATGCAAGCGTGTTTGAGTTATGGACCAAGTGTTCGGACCCCATTCCAGGGGGCGCTGACGAGCCCCCCTGCCACGCCCAGGTACCATCTTCAGCCCGGCTCTGATGGCCGCGGGTTCTGACCCGTGTGCAAAGTTTCAAGAGTTTTCGAGCATGTTAAGGGCCCCAAAAGTGCCCGAATAGTCGTAAGAAAAATAATAATAATAATAATAATAATAATAATAGAAAAGAATAATCCTAAGGAAAACAATAGGGCCTTCGCCCTTTCAGGGCTTGGGCCCTAATAATAATAAAATCCTAAGGAAAACAATAGGGCCTTCGCCCTTTCAGGGCTTGGGCCCTAATAAAAATGGTCAAGATTAAAGATGAAGTTGGAGGACAAAACGTGAGAAAACGAGATGGAATTTCGCCCTTCCTTGCCTTTTGCACCGTATACACAGACAAATAACTTACGCCGATGACTTACTGTTTTTATCTAGCGAAATGATCGCTCATTAAAAAAACCCAAACATTTATATACTTTAACCACAATTGTTCGTCTTGTGCTGGTCGAAAATTAGCGACGCGCCAGGCATTGCGTCATCACGTTTGGAAACGTCAACTATTTTTGTAATAGTTTTTTTAAATAATAATTAATAAATAAAAACAAAGATGTCAGCGATTTTGAAGTTGTAGCTTTGACACGCCTTTGTGGTGAAAAAGCTCTTTAAACAAATTAGGTGTACTTCACACTTGTTAATTCTG
>NW_024121734.1:0-15627 GCF_016745375.1 Pimephales promelas
TAATATACAAAATATAACCGTGGGCGCGATTAAACAGTGTTACAATAAAACTCAACATTGTGTTTTTTAAAAATAAATTCAAATAATACAAATCCCGAAATTGCGCTAATTTTAAAATTAAACTAAAACTCATGGCTGCACAAGCATTCATAACTGTGCGCGCCAACAGCGAGGAACCAGCAGAACAGAGTGAACGTTCATTCTGTTTAGTTCAATCCTACTTAATAGGAATTTATTTAAAATGCTTGCTCTACTCCACAACATTAATGTCTTGTGCGGATATCTGTATTTTGACTTTCGTTTTAAGTAAGCGATTTAAAAGTCCCCGAGTCCCAGCGGAGTCACACGTTGATTAACGGTGGGAATATACACAATAGGCCTACCTGATATTGAACACAAGAGGGCAGTATAGCACTACGTATGACTCAGATTATTATTTTTTATGAATTTTAACAACAATTCTGGCTGTTTTTGAACGTAAACATAATTCTTAAATGAAAAAAAGGAAAAATTGGGAAGTTATAATATTTGTATAATTTTAATTTAGAAACAAATGATGTATAATTACATTTTTAGAAGATATGAGGCTTTTAGTGTTTACTTTTTTGACATTACTTTAATCTTTTGCCATAGTTGCACATGTCTACTGGCTAATAAATGTGATGTATCTGTTGGTTTTCAAGCAATTTCAAGCATGCTAAAGAGTCCCAAAAGCATCAAAAAAGAATGTTAAAGTTTGATTCGTTGCCACGGCAACAGTATCAAAGATATCAAAAATTCATTCACAGGTCTACATCTGCCGTGTATTTACATTATACAGATGAAGTTTGAAGCAAATCGGTTAAAAATAAGAGATGGTTTTCAAAGCATTTTGAAAGTGACACACTTCCTGCTGCCAGTTGGTGGCGCTATAATTTTGACTCACAATAGTCACATCCATGTGATCGGTCTCTTTACAGCGAAAACACTGCTGAAGTTTCATCAAGATCAGTTAATGTATGCTGAAGTTATAACACACATCCTGTTTCATGTTTCTCGCCATAATTTCGTTTCCTCGCCACGGCCAAACCGTTCGAGATATCAAAAATTCCTTGGCACTTTTCATCCTTAATGTCTTGACTTCACGCTGATCGAGTTTTGTCGAATTTGGTTCAGTGCTCTAGGAGCAATATTTAAATTCCATTGCATGTGTTTTAAACACAACCCTAAATAGCCGTCTTCCTGTTGGGCTGGGGTAAAAAAGTAGAGTGTGAAGTATATATGAAACGATGAGATCTATATGTGTACCAAGTTTCATATTATTACATGCAAGTGTGTTTGATTTATGGACCAAATTTTCAGACAAGTATTGACCAAGTTAATCTGATTAATAAACTAATTATATAAAACTATTGTCAATTCACTACAATTAAACTAGTTTATATGCCTTTACTTATAAAAAATAAAAATAAAACTTATTTAAAAAAATACCAGGCTTGAGAAATGTATTTCTTTATGCAGGTCATACACACAGCAGTGAAATGGTTAAGCCCCCTCCCCCTGCACACACACACACACACAGACAGCCAGCCAGCCAGCCAAAGACACAGAGACATGTAGGCTCAGAGTGGACCATATTCAAACAAAAAATATCTGACTTTCTGTGGGTCCTAGCTAATAAGTGTCAATTAGAAAGTTGTCCGGCTCGAGGAGTACAATATACATACCAATTTTTGTAACTCTAGTTAAAACTAACACCCCACTTTTGTCAAAAGGTGGCGCTACTGAGCCCTCACCACGCCCGTTTCTGAAACTTTGCACATGTCTACTGGCTAATAAATGTGATGTGTCTGTCGAGTTTCATGCAATTTGAAGCATGCTAAGGGTCTCAAAAGCATCCTAAAAGCATCCTAAAAGAAGGGTAAAGTTTGATGCGTCGCCACGGCAACAGTTTCAAAGATATCAAGAATCCATTCACAGGTCTACATCTGCCGTATGTTTACATTATACAGATGAAGTTTGAAGCAAATCGGTAAAAATAAAAGGGTGATATCAAAGCATTTTGAAAGTGACACACTTCCTGCTGCCAGTTGGTGGCGCTATAACTTTGACTCACAATAGTCACATCCATGTGATCGTCCTCTTACAGCGAACACACTGCTGAAGTTTCATCAAGATCAGTTAATGTATGCTGAAGTTATAACACACTTCCTGTTTCACGTTTCTCGCCATGATTTCGTTTCCTCGCCACGGACAAACCGTTCGAGATATCAAAAATCCCCTCGCAAACTTTCATCCTCAATGTCTTGACTTCACGCTGACCGAGTTTCGTCGAATTTGGATCAAAGCTCTAGGAGGAGTATTTGACATTCCATTGCGAGCGTTTTACAAACAAACCTCAATAGCCGACTTCCTGTTGGGCTGGGGTAAAAAGTAAGAGCGCGAGGTATAGATGAAACGATGAGATCAACATGTGTACCGAGTTTCATATTATTACATACAAGCGTGTTTGAGTTATGGACCAAGTGTTCGGACCCCGTTCCAGGGGGCGCTGACGAGCCGCCCTGCCACGCCCGGGTACCATCTTCAGCCCGGCTCTGATGGCCGCGGGTTCTGACCCGTGTGCAAAGTTTCAAGAGTTTTCGAGCATGTTAAGGGCCCCAAAAGTGCCCAAAAGGTAGCATAAAAAATAAAAATATAATAATAAATATAGCTGCGAGCAGCGATGGCGGGCCCAAGCCGGAGGCACCGCAACCCCGGTTCCTTTAGTTACCTAAAGGCACCCGGGTGGCGGTGCCGAAGGCTTTGGCCCTTTCATGATTAAATGTTAAAACGGCTTGCCATACTCTGTCATTTCGACTAGTCACAATTATGTTACAGATATCTTAAATGATAATACAAACTATCCAAAGTGTAACGACTAGACAGAAAGACTTTGTTGATATCTACAATGTTAATTCCGGACAGGCAAACTTAGCTTTTAAATGTTAAAAGGGCTTGCCATACAGGGACGTAGGCTCAGAGAGAGGCTCACCATATTCAGACCAAAATATCTGACTTCCTCTTGGTCCGAGCTAATGACTATGTATTAGAAAGTTGTACGGCTTGAGGAGTACAATGTATATACCGATTTTTGTAACTGTAGATAAAACTAACAACCCCACTTTTAAGTATATATATGGTGCCTTTAGTGTTATTCTGCACGACGTGCAAAAACTTAACCCCCGCTTTTTTAAGTATATATATATATATATATATATATATATATATATAAAGAGGGTTATTCTGCACGACGTGCAAAAACTTAACCTCCGCATTGACTGTCGAAGAGAAGTGTGCAGAAGAGCTTGCATCAGTGAGGGCTTTGCAAAATATATATACATACAAACACACACACACACACACACATATAAATGAGGTTAGTGTTTTACAATATTAAGGAAAGCAAATGTATTGAAATATAGCACATTAATTTTAAATTCATTCAGCTTCAATTACCAATTTGTAGTTTACCAATTTATCTTACTTTTATTTAAAGCAAACTATACATTTAAAAGATTAGGGTTATATGCATATTTTGTCATTTAAAAAAATACAAAATTGTTATGCAAAAAGATAAGGACTTGCAGAAAAAATCTACAGTCAGCCACACACACACACACATAAACGCAGACACCAGCAACCCCCCCCCCTCCCTCTTCCCCATACAGACACTGATAGAGACAAGATACACATCCAAACTGCAATATCTGACTTTCTTTTGGTCTGAGCTTCTTACTGTTAATTAGAAAGTTGATCGGCTTGACAAGAACAATATACGTGGCATGTTTTGTAACTGTAGGTAAAACGAGCAAAGTTAACACATTTTATGTGTCCTTTTTTAGTCATAAAATTATTTTCCTCGCCACGGCCAAACCGTTCGAGATATCAAAAATCCGTCCGGAATTGAGCATCCTCAATGTCTTGACTTCATGCACACCGAGTATGGTGGTGATTGGTAAACACATGCGTTGTAATTTGATGTATTTCTCCTAGGAGATTTATTCAAACAACACATAATTCCCAACTTCCATTTGAACTGTCTTAAAACTTAGAGCAGAGATGGGCGCAGGTCACGCAAGTCTCAAGTAAGTCTCAAGTCTTAACCGTCAAGTCTCAAGTAAGTCCCAAGTATTTTTTTTGGGGGGGGCAAGTCAAGTCAAGTCACAGGCTATGTCAAGTCAAGTCAAGTCTTGTAGTAGGTTAAGTCAAGTGCAAGTCAAGTCACCTTATTATTTTAATTTTACATGCAGAATCTGATCTTAATAAAATGAAAAGACAAGATAAGTATTTGCCAGTAAATTACAATAATTTGCATTGTAAATACTCATGTTCAGTAAAATACACCATGGAATCAAACAAAATTGTAACTTCATAAAATTATTTATTTTTCACTTCTGCCAACAGTGTGTTTGAAATGTTTTAAATTTTCAACATTGAGTCCATAAAACAAATAACAGCTTAACATCCTACAGACTCTCTGAACACCTTCCTCTCTCTCAAACACAGTTTACAAACAATATTAAACTTTGTTACATTTCTCCTCTCTCTCTCTCTCTCTCTCTCTCTCTCTCTCTCTCTCTCTCTCTCTCTCTCACACACACACACAGTGGCGGTTCTAGACCATTTCAACTGGGGGGGCCAAGCTGGGGCCAGTTGTACTGTTAGAGGGGCCAGTTACATTTAGACCTTATCATTTTCTGCACTGCACTGAATGCATAAATAAGCAAAATACCATGTTTATAATTATCCAACAATTTGCATTTGCATTATATTTTTACATTTGCATTACATATATCAGTCTGTATTTGAATTTCCATTTTATTTTTTTACATTGAATATACAGTATGTATATATATATATATATATATATATATATATATATATATATATATATAATTTTTACAAATTAATCTACGATTTTTGTGGGTTTTTTTTTTTTTTTTTTGCAAAAAGATCAGCAAATTATCCTCTAAACTGGCCTTTTTAGGGGGCTTTCCTCTCAGGGTGAATGAGCTTTTTTATAATTGTTTTTTTCCTGACATCTTTGAAAGACAGAAGCAATAATTAATGCATCCTTGGCCAGGATATAATTATAAAATATGACATGATTTTAAAAGTGACCTATAATATCGACTATGCAATACACTTTAATTTATCTAGTGCTAATAAAATTATTAAGCCTATTTGGAGAGAGAGATGTTTATAATGTGACAATATGTCAGTCATCGTGATTCGTGTAATAAGATGACTAGGCCTAGACTACTTGTTCTGAGCAGGTGTTGTCAGTGAACAGGCTGTAAAACTGTTGTCTAAGTTACAGACTGATACTAATTAAATGGGAAACGAATCGATTACCTAACGTAACCTCGGTTCTCTCTAGATGAGGGAACGAGCATTGCGTAAGCTAGCTTACGCTACGGGAAAGATTCATCTTACATCAGTCAAGTTGTCATAGTTTTTGTCAAACAAGTTGTGAATTTGTTGTAACATTAAAACAGGAGATCATGACTTACTCCGTGCTCCAAGTGATGTTCGGAGCTCCAGTGATTAGTTTCATCTGTGGGACGGGTGAAGAAACTTTCGGAAGATGTTGTAACAGAATCATATGAACAATTCCAGGATATGCTTTTTTTCATTGGTTGTTGCGTTAAATTTTACCCAGATACAATAGTGCCCTTTTCTGATTGGCTATTAAGTAGCACTTCTCTTTTTTTGATTGGCTGATGCGTAGCAGGGTCGACTGCTGAACTCCAGGCGAGACGCGCTTGATTCTCACGTGAGAGCGGCGCGGCCAGAGAAATTGCGTATATTAAATATATTATTAAGTTTTTCCGCATGAGAAATACAATGTGTGACGGGAGTGTGAGACAAAAGACTGAAACGAGTGACTGTCATGCTCAATGCGTGACACACTATAAAAAAAATATTTCACACTGACTCCACATTTAGGGGGGCCACAAGGGGGTCCAAGCTTGTTGTCGCAGGGGCACTGGCCCCCCCAGGCCCCCGCCTAGAACCGCCACTGCTCACACACACACACTTTCTCTCTCTCTCAAGAAGCAAAAACATGACTGCTAAAGGTTGTATCAGCGATGGCGGGGTAACATCACTTAACATCACGAGTGATATTCCCTTAGGCCACGCCCCCTTGTCTCCCCAAAGTATTATAAGCAATCATGCGCATCCCGTGTGCAGAATGATGCACTTGAAGCAACACCAAGTCACAGCACGCAACGCTTCACATTGAAAAGAACATAGCGAAGGGATGGTATCTATAATCTATGCTTAGTAGGGCTGCACGATTTGGGAAAATGTCATATTGCCATTATTGAGCCAATATTGCAATTGCGATTTGCGACTCCGATATAATAAAATGGTTTCATGAGTCCAACTTGCTTGGTTCTAAAGTAAAATGCACACACAGATTAATGTTTATTTCTCAACTCAAACTAAAAACAACAACAACAATAAATGATTGATAACACCTATAATGATCAATAAACCATCAACCAAACCAACATTACAGTGATTCCATCAATTGAAAGCCATCAACTTTTTAAAAAATTATTAGGCTTAAAAAAAATATATAACAGCTTTTAAATTAAGTGAACTTCAAACAATCCCCACATAAACCCATAATAAAAAACATATTTACCTGTGCCCTTCCTGTCTTAACAGGTACAGAAATTGAATAAAGTTATCAAACAGTCTGCGCTGCCTGAATCATAAATTATATATATAATAATCCTTATTAAAGCTACAAAAGTTCTTTACTCAAGATCAGTGAGTAATTTTCTAATTTCCCTTTGTTCTTTTAACTTTACTGAAAGAACGCTTTATTCGCTGCTGGCCCTTTAAGAGCACCCGTTGCCGAGACGCGGATCTCACACGCGCCTCATAGCACAACTCACAACTCTCACATTTTGGCATAATTGTGTGTGCTATTGTTCGTTCAAGCTCGAAAGAGAACTGTTTATTCTGGGCTGGCACACGGTCAGTGCATGCGCATTATGCGAGTCTCATCTATTCTAATCTAGGGCACTCACAGGCAGCTTTTCACTTCTTGTCGTGCAAAATGCGAAAAGGCATTTGAACCAATAAGAGGGGGATCTTGTAACACTAGTCAAAGGATGACAAAAAAGAAGAGATGCTGCGCTAATAGCCCTACTTTGTTTATTTCATTTAAAATCGCGGCATTTTGCGTTATATAATTGCATAGGTTTGAGATCGCTATTACGACTGCGATATAATTAATCGTGCAGCACTAATGCTTAGTGTATTCTAAAGGGCAATAAACTCCACTCCAGCAAGATAGTCATTTTATGCAAATCATAGACCTTTATGCCTTATCTACAAATAAAGTATAATATTGGGAACATTGATCTTGAAGAGAGTGTCGTCGTGTTACTGTCGCAACCGAACGCGACGCGCTAATGCTGATGCATGGAGAATGACTGAGGCGAGATGACTTTCCGTTAACTTTAACTTAGAGACTAAAATATTAATTTTACCACACATTAAGCTATTGAATGACTTTAGAAGTCTTGGAATATAGTGTGAAAACTTGATTGTGCTTTACAGTTTTTTATGCCTTTAGTGGGGCTTAACAAAATAACACAATATGCAGAATGTCGGACGTCACTTATAGGCTAAACTGTTTTTATAGATAAAACTATTTACATTCGGCAGTCATGAAAACAAATCTCAGATAACGGTTGACTAGGTAACAATGTGTAATTTTGCGCCGGAGTTCTCCTTTAACTTACATTAGCTAGCTAACTACGAACGAGCTAACCAGATAACATTAACAAATTGACAAGCACTTACTGGGCAGAATATGGCTCTTCAAATGACGGACGAAATTGGAGGTTGTCATCTGACTGTCGATCTTAACGTTGCATGTCTTGCAAAGCGCTGTTCTTTTGCCATCTTGTTGTAAGAAATTCTTGAATCCAAAAGCGACGACGACCCTCGTTATCCCTCCGGCTGACATGTTGATGTGATCTGATGTAAGTGGGCGTGGTGTGCGCGTAAGGTATGAGAAGGCATGACTGATGATCTCTGATCCAGTCATGACAGCGCTATTCTCAGCCTGCGCTCCAGCTGGATCAACTTTATTTTTTTTTACATAATTTATATATTTTATATTCAAACTGAAAACATGATGTGATTAACACTCAAGTCATATTATTACATGCAAGTGTGTTTGATTTATGGACCAAATTTTCAGATCAAGTTTATGGACCAAGTTAATTTAATTAATAAACTAATTATATAAAACTATTAATGCACTACAATTAAACTGGTTATATGCCTTTACTTATAAAAAAATAAAAAACTTATTTAAAAAAATACCAGGCTTAAGGCATTTATTTTTTATGCAGGCCATACACACAGGAGTGAAATGGTTAATACCCCTCCCCCTACAAACACACACACATACACAGACAGGCAAAGACAGCAGGCTCAGATTGAGCAAGACCAAGTTATAATATTTGTATAATTTAATTTAGAAACAAATGATGTATAATTACATTTTTAGAAGATATGAGGCTTTTAGTGTTTACTTTTTTGACATTACTTTAATCTTTTGCCATAGTTGCACATGTCTATTGGCTAATAAATGTGATGTATCTGTTGAGTTTCAAGCAATTTCAAGCAAGCTAAGAGTCCCAAAAGCATCAAAAAATAATGTTAAAGTTTGTTTCGTTGCCACGGCATTTTGAAAGTGACACACTTCCTGCTGCCAGTTGGTGGCGCTATAACTTTGACTCACAATAGTCACATCCATGTGATCGGTCTCTTACAGCGAAAACACTGCTGAAGTTTCATCAAGATCAGTTAATGTATGCTGAAGTTATAACACACATCCTGTTCCATGTTTCTCGCCATAATTTCGTTTCCTCGCCACGGCCAAACCGTTCGAGATATCAAAAATCCCGTGGCACTTTTTCATCCTTAATGTCTTGACTTCACGCTGATCGAGTTTCGTCGAATTTGGTTCAGTGCTCTAGGAGCAATAATTTAAATTACATTGCATGTGTTTTAAACACAACCCTAAATAGCCAACTTCCTGTTGGGCTGGGGTAAAAAGTAAGAGTGTGAAGTATATATGAAACGATGAGATCTATATGTGTACCAAGTTTCATATTATTACATGCAAGTGTGTTTAATTTATGGACCAAATTTTCAGACCAAGTTTATTGACCAAGTTAATCTGATTAATAAACTAATTATATAAAACTATTGTCAATTCACTACAATTAAACTAGTTATATGCCTTTACTTATAAAAAATAAAAATAAAAACTTATTTAAAAAATACCAGGCTTGAGAAATGTATTTTCTTTATGCAGGTCATACACACAGCAGTGAAATGGTTAAGCCCCCTCCCCCTGCACACACACACACACACACAGACAGCCAGCCAGCCAGCCAAAGGCTCAGAGTGGCCATATTCAAACAAAAATATCTGAGTTTCTGTGGGTCCTAGCTAATAAGTGTCAATTAAAAAGTTGTCCGGCTCGAGGAGTACAATATACATACCAATTTTTGTAACTCTAGTTAAAACTAACCACCCCACTTTTGTCAAAAGGTGGCGCTACTGAGCCCTCACCACGCCCGTTTCTGCAACTTTGCACATGTCTACTGGCTAATAAATGTGATGTGTCTGTCGAGTTTCATGCAATTTGAAGCATGCTAAGGGTCTCAAAAGCATCCTAAAAGCATCCTAAAAGAAGGGTAAAGTTTGATGCGTCGCCACGGCAACAGTTTCAAAGATATCAAGAATCCATTCACAGGTCTACATCTGCCGTATGTTTACATTATACATATGAAGTTTGAAGCAAATCGGGTAAAAATAAAAGGGTGATATCTAAGCATTTTGAAAGTGACACACTTCCTGCTGCCAGTTGGTGGCGCTATAACTTTGACTCACAATAGTCACATCCATGTGATCGTCCTCTTACAGCGAACACACTGCTGAAGTTTCATCAAGATCAGTTAATGTATGCTGAAGTTATAACACACTTCCTGTTTCACGTTTCTCGCCATGATTTCGTTTCCTCGCCACGGACAAACCGTTCGAGATATAAAAAATCCCCTCGCAAACTTTCATCCTCAATGTCTTGACTTCACGCTGACCGAGTTTCGTCGAATGTGGATCAAAGCTCTAGGAGGAGTATTTGACATTCCATTGCGAGCGTTTTACAAACAAACCTCAATAGCCAAATTCCTGTTGGGCTGGGGTAAAAAGTAAGAGCGCGAGGTATAGATGAAACGATGAGATCAACGTGTGTACCGAGTTTCATATTATTACATACAAGCGTGTTTGAGTTATGGACCAAGTGTTCGGACCCCGTTCCGGGGGCGCTGACGAGCTGCCCTGCCACGCCCGGGTACCATCTTCAGCCCGGCTCTGATGGCCGCGGGTTCTGACCCGTGTGCAAAGTTTCAAGAGTTTTCGAGCACGTTAAGGGCCCCAAAAGTGCCCAAAAGGTAGTAAAATAATAATTATTATAATAATAATAATAGTAAAGAAAAATAATCCCAAGGAAAACAATAGGGCCTTCGCCCTTTCAGGGCTTGGGCCCTAATAATAATAATCCCAAGGAAAACAATAGGGCCTTCACCCCTTCAGGGCTTGGGCCCTAAATATAGCTGCGAGCAGCGATGAAGGGCCCAAGCCGGTGGCACCGCAACCCCGGTTCCTTAGTTACCTAAAAGCACCAGGGTGGCCATGCCACTGGCTTTGGCCCTTCATCGCGGATCACAGCTATATATATATATATATATATATATATATATATATATATATTATAATATATATATATATATATGAGCCGGTGGCACCGCCACCCTGGTGCCTTTAGGTTTATTGTGCACGACATGCAAAATGTAACCCTGCTTTGACTGATGCAAGCTCTACAGCACAGTTTATAGTAAGAAAGAATATAGTAAGAAAGAAAAGTAATCTGTTACTCTGAGATGGTTTGGGGAAAAAAACATTCATCATGTCGCATTGGTTTTAGTTACTTGTCCTCGAACAGAGCCCTAATCTGTTTATATTTCAGTTACACATTCTACATTGATTAAAAAAGAAAAATCAAATGTGTTTTTAATTCATACAGAAATAAAATATTTATAATTCAGCTGAGAATAAAGTTAGTTCAAATTTTAAGTAAAACAAATATATGATCTGAAATATAGCACATTCATTTTTAAATTCATTCAGGTTCAATTACCAAAAATACAATCTTAATTTAATTTAAAGCAAATAATAAATCTAAAATATATGGGTTATATGCATATTTTGTAAAAAAAGAAAAAAAAAGAAAGAAAGATATATATCCAAAACACAAGGCCTTAAACTTTAACAAGGGTGCAACTCTTTTCACTACAACAAACATAGTCACACACACAAGTCAAGTCACTTACATTTTAGATGCAATATTGACTTTTTAGATGCAATATTGACTTTTTTCTGTTTCAGCAGAGAAAATAGTTAAACAAAGATCACAGCGACCCATCGCGCATCTCAAAGCAATGTGTTTTCTCATTACTGAATGATTCAGCATTTTGAATCCATGACTCGTTCATTAAGACGGTCATCTGGCGACACCTTATGGTGATTTAGGGTTATGTTTAAAAGTATCGTTCTTTACAGCGATTTTTAATTGACTCCTGTTAAACCAATCTCGTAACATTATTGTGTAACCGATTTAATTTGATCAGCCTTACCTAGGGTAACAGCCCTATAGTGTCTTATTATTCTAAATTATTGAATTTATTGATCAAATTTACTAATGAAAAATGAAGCATACATTTATTAAGACTAGGCTGCCCTGCAGATATTAGGCTACAATATGCAGATTTAAATATACCATTTATCAAATAATCTGTTTATTTTTAGTTTACACATTACATTGTTTAAAAAATAAAAATCAAATGTGACCCGCTCTGGCGAAATGAGTCGGAAGTTGCAACCTTCCATTTTAAGATATGGGCCGATTATGTGGAAAAACCATGAAATAACAAAAAAATATATATATATATATTTTTTTTTTTTGCTAATTTCAAAGAACAGACATTCAAAAATAATCTCACAGGGTTTCGTAGTCGAGATAATTGAGTAAAGGTATTTAAATAACGATTAAAGTTGTCAAAGCTTTAAATTCGCTGAAATAAACATTGCTCTTCTCAACTCCCCTCGTCACCTCTGAGCATTTCCCGGGTATCCCCTGAAACGTTGAACTCACTGGAGGCTTCTAACCTAAACTGCGTGAGTATATTTATCTGCAAGAAGAATATAGCCTATGTAAGGCTGTAACGATCGCGACACTCAGATCCACGAACCTGTGTCGCGGTGTGAGAAGACAGAATCACGACACCGACACGTCCCTTCAACTCCCGAAGTTATCCTTCACGTCCAGACCCAATGCTAGCTACAACATCTTTAAATTACTATTAGTATTATTTGAAGTTAACATTATAAAATACGTAGACTTACACCACAAAACTTAAATTATTACTAAATTTTTTAAAATTGGGCAATTTCAGCATTATGGAGGAGATCCAATTCCCAGATAATTAAATATTTTAATAAATTGGCCTATGTGAACCACACTGCACAAACCAAAAGTAATACTCACCGGATGAAGAAGGGTTGACTCTCTCCAGAACATAAAATCTTTATTTTATTTTCCGTGTTCGCATTTATGAGGAAAAACAATCCGAACGTGACCGTTCTCTGGAAGCAGCACTAAAACTTTCACATAGCTTAAACATGCAAGCACAAAGCCTTTCTTTAAAGTAAATTTCGTTTTAAAATAATTATCTTAATTTAAATCAATGTTTCATCAACCAATTACTAGGATTTAATAATAAGAAATAAATTGCAGACAATAGGCTAGGCCTAATCACGACGCGGAGACGCGCGGCACGTGAACTGAAGCTTGTCTCATGAACCGAAAGTCAGCGTATAAGGTATCCTCACAGACATATATATTTGAAATGTCTACTTTTAAAGACAACCATTCAAAATGAAAGAAAACAGACTGCTCTCTGCTTATGTGGGCTAATCCGTATGAAAACTGAATTTCTCTCTGACTCCTCTTCAATCTTTCTGATTTTAGAACATTTTTGTAAAAGTGACTTTTAATTATTTATTTCAAAAAAAATTAAAAATAAGTTGAGTTTCAGCCTCGTTAAATTGCATTTATATATGTTAATCTATTTGGTCAAATTAAGCTATATAAAATAAATAGTTTATCCCTTAAAATGCTATGGATTTTGAAAGATATCAAAAAAAAAAAAAAAAAAAAAAAACGGGCAAAAAAACTTTAAAAGCGATTTTCTTAGGTTTTCAATTGGAAAAAAAGGGCAGACGACCAGAATTCAAATCTGTATATCTTTACAACCATTCAAGGTATGACCAAGGTATCATTTGAAAGCTTACAGTGTCCTCTTTCCATTAATATCAAAATCTCAATTTTTAAATTTGGGTCACTGTGACTAATTTTGCTGGATCAGGTCGGTCACAAATGTGTTTTTTATTGTAGTATTATTTTATACAGAAATACATTATAATTATATATAATATACAAAATATAAACCGTGGGCGCGATTAAACAGTGTTACAATAAAACTCAACATTGTGTTTTTTAAAAATAAATTCAAATAATACAAATCCCGAAATTGCGCTAATTTTAAAATTAAACTAAAACTCATGGCTGCACAAGCATTCATAACTGTGCGCGCCAACAGCGAGGAACCAGCAGAACAGAGTGAACGTTCATTCTGTTTAGTTCAATCCTACTTAATAGGAATTTATTTAAAATGCTTGCTCTACTCCACAACATTAATGTCTTGTGCGGATATCTGTATTTTGACTTTCGGTTTTAAGTAAGCGATTTAAAAGTTCCCGAGTCCCAGCGGAGTCACACGTTGATTAACCGGTGGGAATATACACAATAGGCCTAACTGATATTGAACACAAGAGGGCAGTATAGCACTACGTATGACTCAGATTATTTTTTCTTCTTCTGAATTTTAAACCATTCTGGCTGTTTTTGAACGTAAACATAATTCTTAAATGAAAAAAGGGAAAAAAAACTGGTTTAATTATAATATTTGTATAATTTAATTTAGAAACAAATGATGTATAATTACATTTTTAGAAGATATGAGGCTTTTAGGTTTACTTTTTTGACATTACTTTAATCTTTTGCCAAAGTTGCACATGCCTACTGGCTAATAAATGTGATGTATCTGTCGAGCTATCTGTATCTATCTGTTTCAAGCAATTTCAAGCATGCTAAGAGTCCCAAAAGTATCAAAAAAGAATGTTAAAGTTTGATTTGTTGCCACAGCAACAGTATCAAAGATATCAAGAATCCATTCACAGGTCTACATCTGCTGTATTTTTACATTATACAGATGAAGTTTGAAGCAAATCGTTAAAAATAAAGAGGGTGATATCAAAGCATTTTGAAAGTGACACACTTCCTGCTGCCAGTTGGTGGCGCTATAACTTTGACTCACAATAGTCACATCCATGTAATCAGCCTCTTACAGTGAACACACTGCTGAAGTTTCATCAAGATCAGTTAATGTATGCTGAAGTTATAACACACTTCCTGTTTCACGTTTCTCGCCATAATTTTGTTTCCTCGCCACGGCCAAACGTTCGAGATATCAAAAATCCCCTCGCAAACTTTCATCCTCAATGCCTTGACTTCATGCTGACCGAGTTTCGTGCCGTGTGTTTGAATTCTCTAGGAGAGTATTGCACATTCCACTAGCGCGTTTACAAACAAACCTCAATTAGCCGACTTCCTGTTTGGCTGGGGTAAAAAGTAAAGCGTGAGGTATAGATGAAACGATGAGATCAACATGTGTGTACGAGAGTTCATATTATTACATGCAAGCGTGTTTGATTTATGGACCAAGTGTTCGGACCCCGTTCCAGGGGCGCTGTCTAGCCCCCCTGCCACACCAGGTACCATCTTCAGCCCGGCTCTGATGGCTGTGGGATCTGACCTGTGTGCAAAGTTTCAAGAGTTTTCAAACCCGTTAAGGGCCCCCAAAAGCCGCTAAGAGTCTCAAAATCATAAAAAAAAAGAATTTTAAAGTTTGATGCGTTGCCACGGCAACAGTATCAAAGATATCAAGAATCCATTCACAGGTCTTCATCTGCTATGTATTTACATTATACAGAATTAAGTTTGAAGCACATCGGGTAAAAATAAAAGTGGTGAGTTCAAAGCATTTTGAAAGTGACACACCTTCCTGCTACCAGTTGGTGGCGCTATAACTTTGACTCACAATAGTCACATCCATGTGATCGTCCTCTTACAGCGAACACACTGCTGAAGTTTCATCAAGATCAGTTAATGTATGCTGAAGTTATAACACACTCCTGTTTCACGTTTCTCGCCATAATTTCGTTTCCTCGCCATGGCCAAACCGTTCGAGATATCAAAAATCCCCTCGCAAACTTTCATCGTCAATGCCTTGACTTCATGCTGACCGAGTTTCGTGCCGTGTGTTTGAATTCTCTAGGAGTAGTACTTCAAATTCCATTGCGAGTGTTTATGAACAACCCTAT
>NW_024121735.1:0-15545 GCF_016745375.1 Pimephales promelas
TTAATACTGAATCTATGGCCTGGTTTCACAGACAGGGCTTAGCCTAAGCCAGGATTAGGTCTTAGTTAAATTAGGACATTTAAGTTTTTTTTTTTTTTTTTTTGTTATATAAACATGCGTTAGAAAAAGAATTACTGGTGTGCATCTTTAGACAAAAAAATGCACTGACATGTTGTAAGATCAGTCATTGCAAGTTTCTTTCAGTTGAAATAGCTCAGATTTAAATTTTAGTCTAGGACTAGACTCACTGTAAGCCTTGTCTGTGAAACCGGTTTGGTAATTGACTAGTCTGTTTATGCAGCAGAGGAATCGCTGCAGGAGTCCCAACTGCCAAGTATATCACAGCCTCTTGAAGGTATTATTCTAAAAATTCAAAATATTATTTTTAAAATTCAGAATATTACATTTATATATAATAATCAATAATTCTAGTTATAGTGATTTTTTTTTTTTTTTTTTTTTTTTTTTTTATTCCACAGTGGCTTCACGGTTCCTCATAGAAGAGCCCCAGTATTCTGACTCTGCAACAAATAGTAAGTCAGTTTTTAGATTTTTAACACTACAGTAAAACTGCATATTCAAGGAGCATTATACAATATTGCTTCACAGGCTATCGGACAAAAGTCTTACAAAAGCTGCAAGAGATTGTCGACAACCAGCAAGACATCCTGGCCATGCAGAGACAGTTACTGGCTGCAAGTAGCGGTTACGGTGACAGAGGAAGGTGGGGAAATCCTGGAAAATGGGCCATGCCAAACAGTGGATGAACTGAAGATCCTTGACAGGGAATTGGAAAACAAAAGAAAAAAGTGCCAAGATGGTAATACTTTTGCAAGACACTCAAATGCAACCTACTGTTACCAGTGTGGGTACATGGGGGAAAAACATCAATCTATCCATAAAGCACCCACCCATCCATCCATCCATCCATCCATCCACCCATCCATAAAGCATCCATCCATCCATCCATCCATAAGCACCACACCCACCCATCCATCCATCCATAAAACCACCCACCCAGCCATCCATCCATCCACCACCCACCCATCTACCACTGACCCATCCATCCATCCATAAACCACACCCATCCATCCTTCAATCCATAAAACACACACCCATCCATCCATCCATAAACTACACACCCACCAATCCATCCATAAACCACCCACCCATCCATCCATTCATGAACCGTCCATCCATTCACTCACCCACCACCCACCCATCCATCCATAAACCACCCACCCATCCATCCATTCATAAACCGTCCATCCATCCACTCATCCACCACCCACCCATCCATCCATCCAGCTTGAACAGTTTCCATTCAAAAAAACATCCATAAAGCACCCACCCATCCATCCATCCATCCATAAACCACACATCCATCCATCCATCATCCATCCATCCATAAACCACCTACCCATCCATCCATCCATCTATAAACCACCCATTCATCCATAAACCATCCATCCATAAACCATCCATCCATCCATAAACCACCGACCCATCCATAAACCATCCATCCACCCATCCATAAAGCACCCACCCACCCATACATCCATAAACCACCCATCCATTCATCCATCCATAAACCACACACCCATCCATCCATCCATCACCCATCTATCCATAAACCATCCACCACCCACCCATCCATCCATCCATCCATCCATCCATCCACCACTGACCCATCCATCCATCCATAAACCACCCATCCATAAACCATCCATCCTTCAATCAATAAAACACACACCCATCCATAAACTACACACCCACCCACCAATCAATCCATAAACCGTTCAGCCATCCACTCATCCACCACCCACCCATCCATCCATAAACCACCCACCCACCCATCCATCCATCCATCCAGCTTGAACAGTTTCCATCAAAAAAGGGTTAGTTCACCCAAAAATAAAAATTCTGTCAGTATTTACTCACCCTCATGTTGTTCCAAACCTCTATGTGTTTATTTGTTCTGCTGAACACAAAGGAAGATATTTGGAAGAATGTTTTAATCAAACAGGGGCTCGGATGTTTTAAGCAACGTACGAAGAACGAGCCCCTGTTTGATTAAAACATCCTTCCAAATATCTTCCTTTGTGTTCAGCAGAACAAATAAACGCATAGAGGTTTGGAACAACATGAGGGTGAGTAAATACTGACAGAATTTTCATTTTTGGGTGAACTAACCCTTTAATCTGGTGTCATGATGCCATATTCTTTTTTTCCTCTAAATAATAGTCTTTCTTTCTTTCTTTTAAACAGAAGAACTACCTTCGGTCCCTTGGGGACCAAACCCAGGTGCAACCTTGCGCAAAATATTGCGCAAGGTTGCATCAAATGAAGTCTTGGGTGCCTACAGCCTTAAAGGGAAAAAAGGCAAACTACCCTTCCAACAGACGAAGATCTGCAATATTATCATAGGCAAGTTATCAGTCATTTTTTTATATTAATAGCCAATTTTTTGCACTTTGGAAAATTGTTTTGGTCCCAATGTACATTATTTTAAATAATACCATACCTCAAATAGCTACAATGTTTACATGATATTTTTCCTACATCAAGGGGCAATGCAGAAGTCCTACAAATCTCTTAAGGCCAGTGAGATTGAAGACCTAATTTCAATGGTCCTTAAATTTGCCCCTCACCGGCATTTAAAATGGTAAGCAATCATGTCAGTTTTGTTTAAATTTTCAATGTACATTATGCAAAATCAATTTTTTCTTGTGTAATTTTTGACATGGTTTATAGACTGATATTTGTTTTAGCAACATCTACTGATGAGTGACTTGAAAAGTTGGAAACTTGGAAAGTATAATTACTAAATGGG
Organism: Pimephales promelas; assembly: GCF_016745375.1. Next base: position 2,834 of record NW_024121735.1, read on the forward strand.
TGTAAATTATTTGCGCAGTGAAATATCATAACATCCGTCTACAAGACATCAGCAAAACTTCATTATTGCACACACCACTGAGTGACACAGTTTTGAAAACTAACATTTAGGGTTGTTTTAAGGATGTTTGTGCATGCCGTAGACACTACAGGCGATCCTAAAAGAGTCAAAAAGTCGAGACATGACCCATCGTCAATTTCTTTGTCCACCACTCTAGTTTATCCAAAACAAACTAGAAAATAGACTCAAAGTGCTAAACACTTGAATTTTTCTTTAAGGCTTGCAGGTGACTTTAGTTGTTTCGTAGAAGTATCATTTGATTTTTTTTTTTTAAGTAAAACTAGGGCAAGTTAAAAACATTATATAAATGTTTAGTAATTGTTGTAGTAACTGCCTTGCAAATAAATAAATACCTGGCCAGTAATAAAAAAAAGATATTAATAATAAAAATGAATAATATTTATGGCTTACCAGTCATCGGCACACAGTCCTTAACTGCACTACAGTTAATTTTTTAGGTCTATAATTTCTATCTAACTCATGCCTTCCCCCTCCCCCCTTCCCTTTGTTTTTGATTTGCAGCTGATGGTGAAGTGAAGAGATTGGTGAAGACAGAGTTTCATGTTCACCATACATGTTGTCATGTTCACCATACCATACACCACTTTCACCATACACGTTGTCATGTTCACCATTTACACATTGTCACTGTTCATGTTCACCATACACCATACACCAGTTACGTTCACCATACACCATACACCAGTTACGTGTTCACTGTATGTAAATGTTAATTTTGTTTGATATATGAATACATTTTGCTTGATATATGAATAAATAGTTGTTTAATATATGAATAAATTGTTATTTAATATATGAATAAATTGTTGTTTAATATATGTATGCATTGTTGTTTAATAAATGTTCATATCTCAGTTCAGATATTGAAATTGTTTCTTATATTTTTTGAATAATAAACTATGTAGAAGAAGTGGCTTGTTGACTTATTTATGACCAGACATCAGAATGAAGAGGTTAGGAGAACCTTCAGGGAACCTTCTAGGAACGTTCCCTATTGGTGATCCAGGAAAGTTTTCTTAACGTAAATAGAACGTTCCCTTAAGGTTAGGGGAACGTTCTGGGAACCTACTTGGAACGTTCTCGCAACGTTCTGGGAACGTTCCGAGTAGGTTCCCAGAACGTTCTTGTAACATACCAAGGTTAGTAGAACGTTCTGGAAACTTTAAGGGAACGTTTGCATAATGTTCCCAGAACGTTGTGGGAACGTTTTGGGAATGTTCTGATAAAGTTTCCAGAACGTTCCCCTAACCTTAAGAGAACGTTCTATATATGTTAAGAAAACTTTCCTGGATCACCAATAGGGAACGTTCTTGGGAACATTCTGGGAACGTTCTGGGAACCAAAAACTAACATTCCCAGAACGTTCCCAGAACGTAAAATTGTTTGCTGGGACTTAGTCATGTCATGCCCTAAATAGAACTTGTAATTGAAAAACAAAATTGGTTGTTTAAATACTCAAATCTTTAATGTTCTGTTTATGTTATAACCTAGGTGAAAAATATGTATTACCTGAGTAGCCTATGCTTTTAGTATAGAAATATACTCAAGTAAAGTTTTTATACATTTAATAGTATATAAATCTACCCTAAACATACTAATGTCTGCTGGCCTGTTATAGGATCATAATAATCTGTACAATATTGTGAGCACAGTGTATATCGTTAGCGAACGTGTATAGCCTACTATAAGCACGTCTCTCACCTAAAGGCACCTGTCCTGTTCTCCACTGGTTCTCCTCACATCACAGGTCAATTTTTCTCTGACCATTCTGTCTGACAATATCCTGGCCTGTCCCTGATCTCTTTAGCATAGCAGGCTCATAACTTTATGGCTTGATCCGTCATACGAGTATTTCCTCAGCGTCCGAAATGTCATGCGATCCATTGTTTTCCTGTTGTGTGATTTGACGGCTCTCCCGCTCATTGCGTCACGCCCGCCACGCCCATTTTCAGACGCGGAAGTAAAATTTTCTCACAAAAACGACTGCAGAAGTGTCACGGGTGACAAAATCGCTCAGTAACGGAACCTTCTTGAGAGTCCTGAGTTTCCTAGGGGAACGTATTGGGTGCAACACTCCACTACGGTTCCGGGTGTGATGGAAACATGCCCGTACTGATTAGCGCTAATGCATTGCAGGTGTGAGAGAGAGAGGAGCGGCGCTCACACAGGCTTCCTGTTTCATAAGCCACAATATAAAAGGAGCATTTAGAGAGTGTTTGCAGCGCGGTTGGTGGGTGTACAGTGTGTCAAGATTCCAAAGGGTTGACTCTGGGCAGTGCTGGATACAGGCTTCCTTGGAAAAATCGTTGGAGTGTGGAGATCGCCCATTCGAGTTTGCTGGGTCAGATTGATCGTTTGTGGGAAGACTGCTGGGCCGAGCTAGGGCTGGATCTGTGCTGTGGAAGGAGAGAGGAAAGATAAGTGAATTGGTTTCATCTTATGAACATTTGAACCACTTGAAGAGGATACAGTGAATGTGGATCTGACTGTTGGAGGAGCTATGTGTTTCAGAGTGTGATGAGGAGGAATTAAAAGTGAAAACCCTGTAAACGAGCGCAACGGCCGGAGTGGGGCCTCTGTCCAACCCTATCGTGTGAGTGAATTGCAGTGCTTTTGCCTTATTGATACACATTGATTTATTGCTGTGGAATTGAAGTGAACACAAGTGTGCTGTGTCTTTGTTGAGAAGTGGCCCCCATCCATGCTTACACGTTCGTGGAAGGTTATTATATCTGCCTCCGTCAGAAGCCCAGAGTGATACAGTGAACTGAAGAGAGAGTACTTTGTACTGTGAAGATCCCCACCTGTTCTACTTGCTGTTTGAGCCTAGAAGCATACAGCACCACTGGTAAAGTAACCTTATGACTCACTGTCTCCATATTGTGAACTGAAGAGAGAGTACTGTGTACTGTGACTATCCTCACCTGTTCTACTTACTGTTTGAGCCCAGAAGTATACAGCAACGCTGATAAAGTAATCGTTTAACCCACTGTCGCCCTACTGTGAACTGAGGAGAGAATACTTTGTACTGTGAAGATCTCCACCTGTTCTACTTGCTGTTTGAGCCCAGAAGCATACAGCACCACTGGTAAAGTAACTTTATGACTCACTGTCCCCCCTATTGTGAACTGAAGAGAGAGTACTGTGTACTGTGACTATCCTCACCTGTTCTACTTACTGTTTGAGCCCAGAAGTATACAGCAACGCTGATAAAGTAATCGTTTAACCCACTGTCGCCCTACTGTGAACTGAGGAGAGAGTACTTTGTACTGTGAAGATCCACACCTGTTCTACTTGCTGTTTGAGCCCAGAAGCATACAGCACCACTGGTAAAGTAACCTTATGACTCACTGTCTCCCTATTGTGAACTGAAGAGAGAGTACTGTGTACTGTGAATATCCTCACCTGTTCTACTTACTGTTTGAGCCCAGAAGTATACAGCAATGCTGATAAAGTAATCGTTTAATCCACTGCTTCATTACCGTGCACCCACGAGAGTACCCTGTACTGTGAGGAATCCTTACCTGCCATACTTACCGTCTGAGTCTGGAAGTCTGCAGCACCGCTGGGGGAGAAGTAAGCTTTTAACCCACTGCTTTATTATCGTGCACCAACGAGAGTACTCTGTACTGTGAAGAATCCTTACTCGCCATACGTACTGTCTGAGCCTGGAAGTCTGCAGCACCGCTGGGGGAAAAGTAAGCTTTTAATCCACTGCTTTATTATCGTGCACCAACGAGAGTACTCTGTACTGTGAAGAATCCTTACCCGCCATACTTACTGTCTGAGTCTGGAAGTCTGCAGCACCGCTGGGGGAAAAGTAAGCTTTTAATCCACTGTTTTATTATCGTGCACCAACGAGAGTACTCTGTACTGTGAAGAATCCTTACCTGCCATACTTACTGTCTGAGTCTGGAAGTCTGCAGCATCCGCTGGGGGAAAAGTAAGCTTTTAATCCACTGCTTTATTATCGCGCACCAACGAGAGTACTCTGTACTGTGAAGAATCCTTACCCGCCATACTTACTGTCTGAGTCTGGAAGTCTGCAGCACCGCTGGGGAAGAGTAAGCTTCTAATCCACTGCTTCATTACTGTGCACCAACGAGAGTACTTTGTACCGTGAAGAATCCTTACCTGACATACTTACTCTTGGGTCTGGAAGTCTGCAGCACCGCTGGGGAGAAGTAAGCTTCAACCCCCCTGCTCCATCATCGTACATCGACGAGAGTCTCTTGAACTGTGAGAAACCTTTGGCTTAATAAAGATTGTTACTCCTTTGAAATTTATCTCTGTCTCCGGGTCCTCTGTTGTGTGCCTGTGGTGTCGGCTCCTCACGGTGGTGACTCAGTTAGAGGGGGGGTGGTTGGTCACCCGAGCGTTCCTCCCCTCGACCTGTGACAGAAGCTTCTGTATTGTGTTTATACATATATTTTAAAGAAAATCTAGTTCCTACATTGTTTTTATATGCATTGACTCGTTGGGTCCTCTAACCTGCAATATGCCCTTTAAGAACATTCACGAGTTCACACTCACTAATGATCAGAGAATAAAAATAGTTATGCGTATTTGGCGTGCTGTCCGGGGGGAGGGCCCTGAGCTCGGAAATTGGGCCCGAACCCAGAGTACTCCCCCCGTATCTCTGTTTAGGAAGATAATTAGGCAAGTGTGAGGAGATGGGGTGGTGGAGGGATGCTGAGAACAGTCGAGGAATAAGGGTGAGTCAACTGTGTGTTTTTATAGGCTTTACTTGTGCTGATTGAGTGAACCAGTTGATTACTGATTGCTGACAGCTGGCTGACTTGATTGTTTGATCATTAGAACGTAATCCTCCCGAAACTTGTTAATAAAACATCGATTCACGAGTTCACACTCACTAATGATCAGAGAATAAAAATAGTTATGCGTATTTGGCGTGCTGTCCGGGGGGAGGGCTCCGAGCTCGGAAATTGGGCCCGAACCCAGAGTACTCCCCAAAAAGCAAAGTAAGTAAAGGACAGCCGCCTGCTTAAAGACCCCCCGAAAAGAGCGCAGAGATTGGCGGGCTGGCATTTCAAGGAGAGCCTGGTAGTTTTGGCTGGGAGAGCTCGCGGTGTCCGAACGGGAGGGTTCTTGTGGCAAAGGTCCCGGCATCGGTAAGCCTCACCAGTCCTGAAAGAAAAACATAGATGCTTTACTGGGAGGGTTAGGCTATGTCCACTGGTAGGTCAATACTCGCTGGATGGAGGAGGAGATGAAGATGCTCGACCAAGGGAGCTCTTGCTGAGTCCGCTGGGAGATCAATACTCGCTGGATGGAGGAGGAGATGAAGATGCTCGACCAAGGGTGCTCTCGCTGAGTCCGCTGGGAGATCAATACTCGCTGGATGGAGGAGGAGATGAAGATGCTCGACCAAGGGAGCTCTCGCTGAGTCCGCTGGGAGATCAATACTCGCTGGACGGAGAAAGGGGAGATATGCGTACCTGACCAGGAAGGCTATCTCTGGATCCGCTGGGAGATCAATACTCGCTGGATGGAGAAAGAGGAGATACACGTACTCGATCGGGAAGGCTGTCTCTGGGTCCGCTGGGAGATCAATACTCGCTGGACGGAGAAAGAATAGATATAAATAATTGACCGGGAAAGCTCTCGCTGTGTCCGCTGGGAGATCAATACTCGCTGGACGGAGAAAGAGGAGGTATAAATACTCGAACGGGAAGGCTATCACTGGGTCCGCTGGGAGATCAATACTCGCTGGACGGAGAAATAATAGACATAAATAATCGACCAGGAAAGCTCTTGCTGTGTCCGCTAGATCAATACTCGCTGGACGGAGAAAGAGGAGATATAATTACTCGACTGGGAAGGCTGTCTCTGGGTCCGCTGGGAGATCAATACTTGCTGGACGGAGACAGAGAAGACATAGAAGCTCGACCAGGAAGGCTCTCGCTATGTCCGCTGGGAGATCAATATTTGCCGGATGAAGAACGAGAAGGCATGGAATGGATACTCGAAAAGTTTTTTTTTTTATTTTTTATTTTTTTTTTTTAACCAATGAGGATTTGGTGGGCTTTTTTGACATGGAAACGATTAGTTCTGATATAAGTTTGGAACGCGTCTGAGGACCATCTTCCGAGAGCTTGGATCTGTTGCTGAGAGAGGCCTTTTTGGGCTGCTGAGGTTGCTGCTCCAATGCGGAAGGAATGACTGGAGAAATTCTCTGCTGGGATGCCTGAAAGTTGGAGAACAGATTTTAGGTGTTTTTGGAACCAAAAGCGTGTCACGGGTTTGTTAGAATCGTCGATGAACAAGGGTTCGAGAGGGGATTTTGCATGAGAGTTTCTCAGTTGGAGGTAGGCTAATATAGTTTGGAACGGTTGAATTGGTGACGAGAGGTTGAAAATATATATGAAGTGGCCTTTTTTGGTTTGGTCTGTTTTGCTCTGTTTAATCAGAAACGAGATTGTTTCGTTGTCGAGCACTGAGAGATCTGAGATGTTTGGTGGATTTTTGGGTCAAATCTGGAAGTGATAGCCAGTTCAGAGCATCTTAGGAAACCAAAAAAGGCTAGAATGAACATGGCGTCGAGTGTGCGGGAGGTATTGAGGGATCGGTAGCCTGTGCGGAGGGTCTGAATGCATTTAGTGAGAATATCTAAAGTTATGGGTTGTCTGGTATCCGGGCGGGTGGGCTGGGATCGTTGGATGCCTTTAATCAAGAGGGAGGTTTGTGAATTATTTATTTCCGGAGAGGGGGCGCCGTGGATCAATTTGTGAAAAAATTGGATGCCGCTTAAATAACTTTTGATGGACCCGACTTGGAGGTTTTTGACACTGTCGAGGTAAGAGATAAAGGAGGTTATTGTAAGGAGGGAAAAATCAGGGAATGGCGTGTTATAAGAAAGGTGGAAGGCTTTAAAACATCTCCATGCGGTCACATAGGATTGGAGAGTTCTGGGGGAAACAGCTTGGAGAATGGTGTCGAGCGATCTGTTGAGGAGGGATTTTTGCGGGTGAGTTATGGGAATATTAATTCCGAATAATGAGGTACTGGAGTTGGGAGCTCGTCCGCCTCTGGAGCCAGCATCCTGAATTTCTGAAACATAAAGCGAGACAGAGAGTCAGCAATTTGGTTTTTTGACCCGAGGATGTGTTTTGCGATTAAGATAAATTGGTCACATGCGGAAATCCAGGTTAGACGTCTTAAAAGTGGCATTAGAGCGGGTGCATGGGAACGGCCTTTATTAATGCACTGGACTGTAGCTTCGTTGTCACAATGCACTACAATGCTGCTAGCAGTCCATTCTTTCCCCCACAGGAAGGCTGCTACTACGAGAGGGTAGAGCTCGAATAATGCAGAGGACTGAAGCGTGTCCTGTATTTGGGGGGCCACGTAGACGCGAACCAGCGACCTTGGTAGAACCCTCCAAAGCCAACAGAGGGGGCTGCATCTGTGAACAGCTGGATGTCGAGGGGGGAGGAAATTAGATCCTTATAGAAAAAGGATAGGCCGTTCCACTGTTTAAGGAAAGTTATCCATAGCCCGAGTTCGTCGCGGCATGCCGGAGTTATGGAAATTAGATCCTCTAGTGCGTGGACTGAAGACGCGAGAAAGAGGAGATGAGAAATAAAAGGGCGGCCTTGTGGAATAATGCGTATGGCGAAGTTTAAGTGGCCGAGCATGGATAGGAGTTCGCGTTTGGAACACTCTGGACTGTCCGCGAGGGTAGATGAGATGAGGATTATCCTATCAATTTTCTCCTTGGGCAGGGAGGCCTGGAATCGAACTGAATCTAGATTAATGCCAAGGAACTCGATGGATGTAGCGGGACCCATGGTTTTTTCCTGGGCGATGGGGATTCCGAGCTCGGAAAAGACTTTTTGAACTGTGAGGATCTGGGCTGCTGGAATGGCGCCAGGAGGCGAAATTATTAGAAAATCGTCCAGCAGGTGAATGAGGTGAGGAATTGCGTAATTGTTTGACAAGATCCAGCAAACGGCTTCAGATAGCATGTCGAAAATTTTGGGGCTGCTTTTGCATCCAAAAGTTAAGCGTACGGCGAAATAAAATTTCTCATGCCAGCGCACGCCGAATAAGTGCCATGAATCCGGGTGGATGGGCATCACTTTAAAAGCTGAAGTGATGTCAATTTTAGCGAGCCAGGCACCCCGACCCACGATTTTAATCAGGTCGATTGCGTGATCTACGTCGTGGTATTTGAGAGAAAATTCGTTGAGTGGGATCAGGCTGTTAATGCTGGGAACATGGACTTATGTGGAGCTGACAGATCGACTATGAGGCGTTTCTTACCTGAAAACTTTCTCGTAGCCACTCCAATGGGGCTAATGCGAAAATTTTTGAAAGGAGGCTCGTCAAAAGGGCCGATCATAAAGCCTGACTCGACTTCTTTTTTAATCAGGTTGTCTACCACGTCGGGCTCAGCGAGAGCCGATTGGAGATTATCGCAGATGATTTGGGAGAGCGGACAAACCACTCCAGGTTTAAAGCCGTGTAGTAGGCCAGACAGCAGATATTCGGTGAATTCGGAGTCCGGGTGGTGAGCTAGTTCGATGGAAAGGCGAGAAATATTCACAGGAGTCGATAAATAATTTCTAGATTTTTTATTGACATCTTTATATACAGGGCATACGGGACGGGCATGAGCACCGCCGCAAAAGCTGCATATGTGCAAGTACCGACAACGCTGCCTGGGTGCATTTGCCAATGTTAAAATTGTTGCAAGGCTGTTTGTTGTCTGTGAGTGCTCTGGAGCTGAATTTAGCCTCGTGAAGGTTGCTAGTCGCCGGTCTTGGTGTGTAGCTAGTGGATTTGACTGGAGCTGTTTCAGGGCGTGGAGAAACGAAGGGGTTAACTTGGGGACACGATGTCGTGGGATGCGACACTGACCTACAGACCGCGCAGGAAATATTCCTGCAGCCGAGGAAGACTCTACTGTGTAAGTCAGTGTCTAGTGCTCCCCAGTAAGGGCATTGGTTCCACTGAGAAACCCTAACGGCGCATTTTGCTGAAAAGAGTTTGTGGTAAGTGTAAAAGTGCCCTCCCCCGTAGGACAACGCGAGCTCGGCTATCAGTGCTAAATAGTCGTTCAGTTCGCGTCGTCTATGGGGGAAGGCTGAGCAAATGATGTCTGTGTAGTGGCTGAAAGCAATTGAAAACTCTGGAAAAGAAAGTAAACGTGACGAATGTGTATTTTGATTTTTTTTAAAGTGACTGAAAAATCCCCGCAGTCTAACTGACGGTTGGAATCGGATACGGGAAAAAGAGAAAGTAAATGTGAGAGATCTACATCCGCACCTGCCATAATCTGTGCTCGGATGTTTTGAGTCACCGGGGGAGGCTCCAGAGCGACGGCGTTTGGTGGAACTGGCATCGGGGAAGCTGTGAAAAGAGAATATTGTGATTTGGCATTTAGAAGAGAGCTGTAAGGGAGAGAAGCCTGGGCTGCGACTGTCGGCGGAGGCAGCCTCACGCTTAGGTCGGCCTGTGGGGCTTGAGAAGGAAGATTGAAATAAGCACCAGAGGGAAAAGGAGAAAATGGATGAGATGCCTGAGCCTGTGTTGCAAGCGGAGGTGGTCTTGCGCTTGCTTGGGCTGCAGGCCACTGAAAAGGGAGGGGTTAGTCGCAGGAAACTGGTGGAAAGTTTGAGCCTCTGCCGCTAGCGGAGGCAACCTCACGCTAGCGTTTGCTACGGGAGCCGGAGGCCACTGCAGAGGAAAGGGGTTAGAAACAGCAGGAGGAAAAAAACTGGAGCGGAATGTGAGCCGGCGGCCCAGCTGTGAATGGCGCTGCGGCGGGAAGCGTCGTGCTGAAAAGCTGAGGTGAAGCGAGAGGCGAGTGATGTCTCGTGGCGGTGGAATCTGGAGCGCGACCCAGGCTCGCGGAAATCCTGGCGCTCCGGGCCGAAGCGCGCGGAAACCAGACCTTGTACGGGAAGGTTGCAGAGTCGGGCGAGGCGAGTTCAGGGCCTCGCGAGAATTTCCCGGCCTGCTGGCCGCCTTGGAACCTGGGGTGGATCTAGGAGAGATGTTTGATGATTGCAAGGTAACGTACATGTTGTAAAGTTGCACTTTAGTCATCCTGCGCGAGGGCTGAAAATCTGAGTTTATCAGCGCTTGTCTTAGACTCAAGACTGTCCACTTTTCAATAGGCGGAATCGTTGGCACGGCCCGAACGATAGGAGGACGCTGGGGAGGAAGCTGGAGTCCTCGCCGGTGGAGGTGAGGGTAAGCCCCGGCGTCTTGGCATGCAAGGAGTTGTTTGTACCGACCGGCGCCCACGAGATGAAACGTGGGGCTCGGAGGCGGTATCAGGTGGAGAAGTTGTCCTGGGCCAGCTGATGGCGGCGGAGCATGGTTGAGGTCGTCATCGGATGTTGAAAGTTGCATTTGGGACATCTTTTGCAAAGCAGTACACCAAATGCTGAGAACAGTCGAGGAATAAGGGTGAGTCAACTGTGTGTTTTTATAGGCTTTACTTGTGCTGATTGAGTGAACCAGTTGATTACTGATTGCTGACAGCTGGCTGACTTGATTGTTTGATCATTAGAACGTGATCCTCCCGAAACTTGTTAATAAAACATCGAATAATAGCGAACTCCCTTTTATGTTGGTTACTTTAAATAAATATAGGTTACTTTAAATAAATATACACATGATTCATAATCTTCTTTTTATTCCTAACCACACCACTGCTGAAACATGCCATCACTGACATAAGTAAAACATTTCGTTCATCTTACAATCATTAGCTCTTCAAACGAGAGAATGGGTGGCTCTTAAAAGATCCTTTTGGTAATTAGTTATTAGTAGTGATTAGTAGGTGGGGTTTTATTTGGAGCTGGTGTACTTAGTGACGGCCTTCGTGCCCTCAGACACGGCGTGTTTGCCTAGCTCACCAGGAAGCAGCAGTTCGCACAGCGGTCTGGATCTCTCTCGACGTGATGGTGGAGCGTTTGTTGTAGTGAGCGAGACGAGACGACTCACCGGCAATGTGCTCGAAGATGTCGTTGACGAAAGAGTTCATGATACCCATCGCCTTGGAGGAGATCCCGGTGTCAGGATGAATCTGTTTCAGTACTTTGTAAAAGTAGATGGCATAGCTCTCCTTTCTGGACTTTCTGCGCTCCACCCCCCAACATGGAAGAAACTAAAGAAGTCAGAATAATTAAAACAGTTTAGAATAAAAAAAAAAATCCGATTAATAAAAATTAAAATACAGTGTCGAAAATAAAATGTACAGTAACAGTCGGACAAACAGTGGCACAGTGCTCATTCAGTAAATGGAACAATAAATAAAAACAGTTAAAGTAAAAATAAAATAAAGTAATACCCCTATCTGAGATGGAAGAGATTGAGCTGGTTTACGGTGCTACTGGGCCTCCAGCCCAGGGACTTCTCATATTCTCAGCAGTAACTTACTTCTTCACTCGCCTCATCGGAGTGAAAGACTCTCCCGCTCTCCATCAAGATCTCTTCCAGTTAACCCCTATCTGAGGTGGCAGAGATTGAGTTGGTTTACGGTGCAACTGGACCTCTAGCCCAGGGACGTAGAGCGTCGTACGTACTCTGCTTGGGTGGTGCTACACCAGTAATGCCCAGCGGGGCCCCCACAGAGCACTTTTCTCCCCTTAACGACGCTCTCAGCGACTTCTTATACTCTCAGCAGTATAAGTAACTTACTTCTTCACTCGCCTCATCGGAGTGAAGACTCTCCCGCTCTCCATCAAAATCTCTTCCAGTATACCCCTATATGAGATGGAAGAGATTGAGCTGGTTTACGGTGCAACTGGACCTCCAGCCCAGGGACGTACTCTGCTGGTGGTGCTACACCAGTAATGCCCAGCGGGGCCCCCACAGAGCATGTTTCTGCTGCCATTACCCTTAATGACGCTCTCAGCGACTACTTATACTCTCAGCAATTAAGTAATTTACTTCTTCACTCGCCTCATCGGAGTGAAGACTCTCCCGCTCTCCATCAAAATCTCTTCCAGTCAGAGAGTATTAAAGCAGTATTAAAGCAGTTAAAGCAGTACAGTGCTCATTCAGTTAAATGCACAGCTAAACAGATGTGTTTTGAGTCTGGATTTGAATGTGACTACTGTAGGAGCACACCTGATCTCTTCTGGAAGCTGGTTCCAGCTGCAGCTGGCATAAATAGCTAAAAGCTTGTAGCAGAACTTCACTTGCGTTAGCATTCCCATTGACTCCCATTCATTTTGGCGTCACTTTGACAGCAAATAACTTTACATCTGAGGCGTTTGAAGACCCCATTTGTCCTTTATTTATTTCTAAAGAAACACAGCAATGTATAAATGCCCCCAGGTTAGTAAGAGTAGACTTCCCCCATAGAAGCAGTTTTAGTGAAAGTAAGCTAACGGTTGCGTCATACCCACGCGACTCTCTGTCGCACAGTAGAGGGATTACCGTATGGACGGGAGAAGAAGCTCGCGTGCGATCGGGGAAATGTGGAGGCAAAATGACAAAATAATTAATCAGAATACCAAGCAGAATTGTCTCCTTCTTCCTATATGGACAGCTCCTATTCACACTCTCTGCCTCTGAATGTTTCGGAAGGGAATGATTCAGATTTCTCATGCCACAGCACTAGAACACAGACGGGTTACCCTCGTCACAT
>NW_024121736.1:0-15371 GCF_016745375.1 Pimephales promelas
TTCGTGAAGACGCGAGGGGACAGAGCTAACCCGATGGGAGAACGGCGTACTGGTATGCCTGGCCCTCGAAGGCAAAACCGAAGAAACGGTCTGTGTCGAGGGAGAATGGAGACATGGAAGTACGCGTCCTTCAGGTCGATCGCTGCAAACCAATCCTGATACCGAACACATTCGAAAATGCGTTTGGCCGTGAGCATTTTGAACGGTAGTCGATGGAGAGAACGGTTCAAAATGCGCAGGTCAGGATCGGTCGTAACCCACCGGTCTTTCTTGGGGACAATGAAGTAGGGGCTGTAAAGCCCGGACCTCACCTCGGCTGGAGGGACCGTCTCGATTGCACCCTTCGCCAGCAGGGTCGCAATCTCCGCTCTCAAGACTGGGGCATTGCCACCCAACCATCGTGGAGCGAACTCCCCTGAAGCGGGGAAGAGACCGTGCGAACTGAATCGCGTAGCCGAATCCGATCGTTCTGATGACCCAGCGGGAACCCGGGAAGCGCTAGCCAGGCTTCCAGGAAGTGAGCCAACGGGGTCATGCGAACCACAGACGTCCCCCCGGAGGGGCAGCGAGGCGGGTCGACCGGCATGCGTGCAGGAGTTACCCGTCCGGATGCACCGTCGAAACCCGCTCCCCGACAGAAGAGACCAGGGAAGGCAGAGCGTTCCACGGGGGTCTGTTCTGCCGGGGGTCTGGCGACAGAGGGGGAAGGGATTGGCGTAGCCCGGGGACGACACACGCACCCTTCCGCGCCCTCCGAGACAGAGAGGAATGAACGGGGCGACGCACTGGACGTCGTGCGCGCTCATTCCAGTCTGTGTGCTCAATGACAGTGTCAGCTTTTCCTCAACCAGCTCAGGGAGCTAGCTAGAACAAAAAGATTCTCCACCGGCCCTCCACCGGGGAAGGAGGGGCCCTGCCACCGCCTCCTGAGAAAAACCATGACACTATCACTGAGCGGCCCGCCTCAGGAACATCGCTTCGCCTGGCATCTAGCGGGGCACGCGGCCTGAGGGGGGGCTCTTTTCTTGGGACGCTTACCTGTGGCCTCCTCCGCGACGCGAACCGGCTGAAGGCTGCTGCTGGGGCCGCGTGGGAGGGAAGGGAGCCGCAGGGGGCGTCCTCAGCGGCGAGCTGGCGGAGGCGTCCGAGCCGACGGCTGGTTGGAGGCAGCAGCTGGCCGTCGGGCAGAGAGAAACCGCCTTCGTCTGCTCCTAGGCGGTCGAGAAGTGCTGGGCAAAGTCCTGGACCGCACCGCCGAACATTATGATGCTCCTGGACCACAGCGGTGGGCATCACCTGACCAAGGGAGCGAGCGACCGCCTCCGTGACCCGTTTAAGGACAAGGTAGGCGACAGGCTCGCAGCTCGCTTGGTCCGTCACCTCCTCGTGCACATTCCTGAGCAGCTAGCTTTGTAGGTGCTCATCATATGCAGGGCGGAGGCTGCCTGTCCCGCCGCTCTACAGAATCGCGCCGCCATAGACGACGAGAACCCATAGGCTTTGGAGGGGCATCTGAGAGCAACCGCCGGTTGACCGGGGGAGCCCAGCGTACCCACAGACAGCCGCATCGCCGAGGGGAGGAAGGGCGGGGAACTAAGCACGCTTTTTTTTTTTTTTTTTTTATTTATTTATTTTTTTAGTGCGTGTCAGTTCCGCATGCAACTCGGGGAAAAAAAGGAAATTGGGGTTGGCCGTGGCCGTAAGGCGGCAGCGTTACCCAAAAACCAATTATTCAGCCGCGAGAGATCGGGGAGGGGCGGAGTTCCACCCCCACCCGATGCTCACGGACGCCCGAGATAGCACGGCCATCATCGCGGGATCAGACACGGCGGCGCTGACGCTCCCGAGGGAGGCAACGCGGCCGCATCCTCACTTCCCGAGGAGTCAAGCCCGCCTAGTGATGCTGTGATCGACATCGCATCATCATCTGGAGCGCTGCCCGAAGCAGCCGGTGCCACCGAAGAAGCAACCGACTGAATCGAACTAACGCTCGCTGGCTCTCGCACTGAGGCGGGAGGTGTGGCCCGAGGAATCGTCGGGGCTTATCCCACACCATCACCGTAAATCACCAGGTCCCCGGGTCGACGGGCCCCCTATGGAGGAAACCGATCGAGCGGGGGGGACCGGGACTCTCACTCAAGTGAGATCATTGAGTCTCGACCTCAGTGTAGAGATGGTCATGTTCCCACAGAAGGAAAATGAGTCATCCACGAACGCTGCTGCTGCATGCTGAAATGCCCAGGCATACAAAGCAGCGATCGTGACCATCAGATGACGACAGAAATCAATCACACCCAGAAGAGCACGGGCGAACCGTCTTTAAAAAGACGTGCGCGTGCAGCTCTTTCAATGAGAGGAGGAAATTCACTCTTTCAGCGCTGAAGCGACCAGGGAGAAGCGCAAAGTCTGGCAGACCACTGCTCAGATCGCAGGCGATGCAGAATCTCGCTGGGTACCGCCGTCACACCAACACTGAAGAGGACGCTCGTCTCGAAGAGTCTTGAACAGTGCTTTCAGGAGTGAAGAGGTTCTCTTGGCTCCGAAGCGAAAACATACTGCGGTTGCGTTCACTTCCTCCTTTTATACTCACTGAGTAGGGCGGAGTACGCTATGCAAATTTCCGCAGCCCCAAGGCATTGCATGCCATTGGCTCGTGTTTTAATACTCGAAGAGGATTGGCTTTCTATGCGAAACCCCCAATCTCCGTCACTTCTGACGTAACTCGAAGTGACTACGATAGGGAACTTCTTGTGTTTTAAATATTATAATATATTTTAAGCTCTAATAAAACTTTCACATTTGTGATATTTAATTCATAGTAAAATCTAATTAATTATTAGTTACTAAGTTATCAGCTGTCACCAACTTGTAACTTTCAATAGAATGTTCTGTCTTTATTAATAATGAATAATTACTTCAATAATAGCGTGGAAGTTACAGTAATGGTTCATTAAATATGTTTTACCATTTAAACAAAATACAAATTATATATGAAGAACACAAACTAGTGTTTGTTCTGCCCTAACTTTGTATAACATGCAACTTTATTTTTTTTTGTAGAGCTTCCAGGGATACTATCATCTCTCAAAGAGGCCCTGGAGTCCATGAAACGAGGTTCATTCAGCTCAAGCCCAAGATCATCTGAGCTGTCTTCCTGAAACCTCAGACATGGTAAGAAAATTCTTTATGATAAAGAAAAATCCTATTTGTTATAATAATTATATCTGACTTTTGTGCATTAATACTTCAGTAAGTGTTCTGAATTAAGTAACAAAGTGACAGCTTTTTATTAGAATTATAAATGAACAAGTTTATACTAATGCTTGTTTTTTTTATTCTTTCCAGATTTCCCTCGGTGGTTCTGATGTCCCCAAAAGAGTCTATGGCAGACTGAACAAGTCACGAACTTCTCTTTTTACTCACGACTTGGCCACTTTACTTTTTGCTATTGTATTTCACTTTGTTTGACTTAAAGGATTAGTTCACTTAAAAAAAAAAAAAACTTTTGCTGATAACTTACCCACCCCCATGCCAAGATATCCATGTCATTCTTTCTTCAGTTGAAAAGAAATTAAGGTTTTTGATGAAAACATTTCAGGATTTTCTCCATATGGACTTCATTGGGAACCAAACGGTTCAAGGTCCAAAAGGCAGTTTCTGTGCAAACTGTTCAAAGGGCTTTAAACGATTCCAGACGATGAATAAGGGTCTTATCAAGCGAAACGATCGGTCATTTAAAAAAAAAAAAAAAACAACGTTTAAGTTTTATAAGCTCAAATGGTCGCCATGCTCTTTTCTGTTATGCATGTTCATAACTCTCCTATTCAAACTCGTTCATCAAAATTAACAAATCTTTTTCTGAGTCATTAGGTTCATTCAACGAACGAAATGAATGAATTGACTTGAAAAAAGATTTGTCAGGGCTGCCAACTCTCAAGCATTCAGCACGAGACTCTCGCAATTGAGCAATTCTCATGCTTTCACGACAAATTGACTGTTAGCCATTGGACCTTGAACCGTTTTGTTCCCAGTGAAGTCCATTATATGGAGAAAAATCCTGGAATGTTTTCATCAAACCTTAATTCCTTTTCGACTGAAGAAAGAAAGACATGGACATCTTGGAAGACATGGGGGTGAGTAAATTATCAGCAAAAGTTTTTTTTTAAAAGTGAACTACTCCTTTCAGTTAGTTTATTTATTTATTTATTTATTTTTTGTTCTGTTTAATACCTCTGCAAATCAATGCATTTTATGTTAATGTATTTTGTTTAGTTTTCATAATGCTTTACTGATGTAGTGCATTAAAGTTTATCTTTCAAAGAGTGTTTGTGTGTTTTGTAGAAATATTTTTTTACTGGGTTTTGTTGAATTAAAATGTTTAACTGTATTTTTAATACATTAAAATATATTATTTTTATATTAAATGGTTTTTGGAAAAAATATATTTTTAATATGTTAATAGTGGGTCCTATATTGTTCTACAAATACATTATTAATAAGCTGAAATTATATTGAAAATATACTTAGAACGCATTAATGTGAAGCTAAAATATACTAATGCTGTATTTCTAAAATCGATTTAAAGTGTATTAAAATACACTTTAAATAAGTGCTATTATATTACATTAAATGTACTTAAAATGGTTCCATTTTAGCACAATTTAATATAATAAAATATATTACTATTACCTTAAAATTGAACTTAAATACATATTAAAGTACACTTAATATACTTGAAGTTGTTTCAATTTAGCACATTTAATACATATTTAATACGGTGCACTTAAAATACATTAAGTATATCAAAATAAGTACATTTTAAATACATTTCCTTTTCACCTGGGACCTTTATGCCTTATCTACAAATAAAGTATAATATTGGGAACATTGATCTTGAAGAGAGTGTCGTCGTGTTACTGTCGCAACCGAACGCGACGCGCTAATGCTGATGCATGGAGAATGACTGAGGCGAGATGACTTTCCGTTAACTTTAACTTAGAGACTAAAATATTAATTTTACCACACATTAAGCTATTGAATGACTTTAGAAGTCTTGGAATATAGTGTGAAAACTTGATTGTGCTTTACAGTTTTTTATGCCTTTAGTGGGCTTAACAAAATAACACAATATGCAGAATGTCGGACGTCACTTATAGGCTAAACTGTTTTTATAGATAAAATTTACATTCGGCAGTCATGAAAACAAATCTTAGATAACGGTTGACTAGGTAACAATGTGTAATTTTGCGCCGGAGTTCTCCTTTAACTTACATTAGCTAGCTAACTACGAACGAGCTAACCAGATAACATTAACAAATTGACAAGCACTTACTGGGCAGAATGACGGACGAAATTGGAGGTTGTCATCTGACTGTCCGCGATCTTAACGTTGCATGTCTTGCAAAGCGCTGTTCTTTTGCCATCTTGTTGTAAGAAATTCTTAAATCCGAAAGCGACCCTCGGTATCCCTCCGGCTGACATGTTGATGTGATCTGATGTAAGTGGGCGTGGTGTGCGTAAGGTATGAGAGGGCATGACTGATGATCACTGATCCAGTCATGACAGCGCTATTCTCAGCCTGCGCTCCAGCTGGATCAACTTTATTTTTTTTACATAATTTATATATTTTATATTCAAACTGAAAACATGATGTGATTAACACTCAAGTCATATTATTACATGCAAGTGTGTTTGATTTATGGACCACATTTTCAGATCAAGTTTATGGACCAAGTTAATTTAATTAATAAACTAATTATATAAAACTATTAATGCACTACAATTAAACTGGTTATATGCCTTTACTTATAAAAAATAAAAAACTTATTTAAAAAAATACCAGGCTTAAGGCATTTATTTTTTATGCAGGCCATACACACAGGAGTGAAATGGTTAAGACCCCTCCCCCTACAAACACACACACATACACAGGCAAAGACAGCAGGCTCAGATTGAGCAAGACCACATTCAAACAAACATATCTGACTTTCTGTGGGTCCTAGCTAATGAGTGTCAATTAGAAAGTTGTCCGGCTCGAGGAGTACAATATACATACCGATTTTTGTAACTGTAGATAAAACTAACAACCCCACTTTTGTCAAAAGGTGGCTCTACTGAGCCCTCACCACGCCCGTTTCTGAAACTTTGCACGTGTCTACTGGCTAATAAATGTGATGTGTCTGTCGAGTTTCATGCAATTTCAAGCATGCTAAGGGTCTCAAAAGCATCCTAAAAGAATGGTAACGTTTGATGCGTCGTCACGGCAACAGTTTCAAAGATATCAAGAATCCATTCACAGGTCTACATCTGCTGTATGTTTACATTATACAGATGACGTTTGAAGCAAATCGGGTAAAAATAAAAGGGTGATATCAAAGCATTTTGAAAGTGACACACTTCCTGCTGCCAGTTGGTGGCGCTATAACTTTGACTCACAATAGTCACATCCATGTGATCGTCCTCTTACAGCGAACACACTGCTGAAGTTTCATCAAGATCAGTTAATGTATGCTGAAGTTATAACACACTTCCTGGTTCACGTTTCTCGCCATGATTTCGTTTCCTCGCCACGGCCAAACCGTTCGAGATATCAAAAATCCCCTCGCAAACTTTCATCCTCAATGTCTTGACTTCATGCTGACCGAGTTTTGTCGAATTTGGATCAAAGCTCTAGGAGGAGTATTTAACATTCCATTGCGAGCGTTTTACAAACAAACCTCAATAGCCGACTTCCTGTTGGGCTGGGGTAAAAAGTAAAAGCGCGAGGTATAGATGAAACTATGAGATCAACATGTGCACCGAGTTTCATATTATTATATACAAACGTGTTTGAGTTATGGACCAAGTGTTCGGACCCCGTTCCAGGGGGCGCTGACGAGCCGCCCTGCCACGCCCGGGTACCAGCTTCAGCCCGGCTCTGATGGCCGCGGGTTCTGACCCATGTGCAAAGTTTCAAGAGTTTTCGAGCACGTTAAGGGCCCCAAAAATGCCCAAAAGGTTACAAAATAATAAATATAGCTGCGAGCAGCGATGGCGGGCCCAAGCCGGAGGCACCGCAACCCCGGTTCCTTTAGTTACCTAAAGGCACCCGGGTGGCGGTGCCGAAGGCTTTGGCCCTTTCATGATTAAATGTTAAAACGGCTTGCCATACTCTGTCATTTCGACTAGTCACAATTATGTTACAGATATCTTAAATGATAATACAAACTATCCAAAGTGTAACGACTAGACAGAAAGACTTTGTTGATATCTACAATGTTAATTCCGGACAGGCAAACTTAGCTTTTAAATGTTAAAAGGGCTTGCCATACAGGGACGTAGGCTCAGAGAGAGGCTCACCATATTCAGACCAAAATATCTGACTTCCTCTTGGTCCGAGCTAATGACTATGTATTAGAAAGTTGTACGGCTTGAGGAGTACAATGTATATAGCGATTTTTGTAACTGTAGATAAAACTAACAACCCCACTTTTAAGTATATATATGGTGCCTTTAGTGTTATTCTGCACGACGTGCAAAAACTTAACCCCCGCTTTTTTAAGTATATATATATATATATATATATATATATATAAAGAGGGTTATTCTGCACGACGTGCAAAAACTTAACCTCCGCATTGACTGTCGAAGAGAAGTGTGCAGAAGAGCTTGCATCAGTGAGGGCTTTGCAAAATATATATACATACAAACACACACACACACACACATATAAATGAGGTTAGTGTTTTACAATATTAAGGAAAGCAAATGTATTGAAATATAGCACATTAATTTTAAATTCATTCAGCTTCAATTACCAATTTGTAGTTTACCAATTTATCTTACTTTTATTTAAAGCAAACTATACATTTAAAAGGGGGGGGGGGGGGGGGCAAGTCAAGTCAAGTCACAGGCTATGTCAAGTCAAGTCAAGTCTTGTAGTAGGTTAAGTCAAGTGCAAGTCAAGTCACCTTATTATTTTAATTTTACATGCAGAA
This sequence comes from Pimephales promelas, assembly GCF_016745375.1. Next base: position 7,977 of record NW_024121736.1, read on the forward strand.
TCTGATCTTAATAAAATGAAAAGACAAGATAAGTATTTGCCAGTAAATTACAATAATTTGCATTGTAAATACTCATGTTCAGTAAAATACACCATGGAATCAAACAAAATTGTAACTTCATAAAATTATTTATTTTTCACTTCTGCCAACAGTGTGTTTGAAATGTTTTAAATTTTCAACATTGAGTCCATAAAACAAATAACAGCTTAACATCCTACAGACTCTCTGAACACCTTCCTCTCTCTCAAACACAGTTTACAAACAATATTAAACTTTGTTACATTTCTCCTCTCTCTCTCTCTCTCTCTCTCTCTCTCTCTCTCTCTCTCTCTCTCTCTCTCTCTCTCTCTCTCTCTCTCTCTCTCTCTCACACACACACACACAGTGGCGGTTCTAGACCATTTCAACTGGGGGGCCAAGCTGGGGCCAGTTGTACTGTTAGAGGGGCCAGTTACATTTAGACCTTATCATTTTCTGCACTGCACTGAATGCATAAATAAGCAAAATACCATGTTTATAATTATCCAACAATTTGCATTTGCATTATATTTTTACATTTGCATTACATATATCAGTCTGTATTTGAATTTCCATTTTATTTTTTTACATTGAATATACAGTATGTATATATATATATATATATATATATATATATATATATATATATATATATAATTTTTACAAATTAATCTACGATTTTTGTGGGTTTTTTTTTTTTTTTTTGCAAAAAGATCAGCAAATTATCCTCTAAACTGGCCTTTTTAGGGGGCTTTCCTCTCAGGGTGAATGAGCTTTTTTATAATTGTTTTTTTCCTGACATCTTTGAAAGACAGAAGCAATAATTAATGCATCCTTGGCCAGGATATAATTATAAAATATGACATGATTTTAAAAGTGACCTATAATATCGACTATGCAATACACTTTAATTTATCTAGTGCTAATAAAATTATTAAGCCTATTTGGAGAGAGAGATGTTTATAATGTGACAATATGTCAGTCATCGTGATTCGTGTAATAAGATGACTAGGCCTAGACTACTTGTTCTGAGCAGGTGTTGTCAGTGAACAGGCTGTAAAACTGTTGTCTAAGTTACAGACTGATACTAATTAAATGGGAAACGAATCGATTACCTAACGTAACCTCGGTTCTCTCTAGATGAGGGAACGAGCATTGCGTAAGCTAGCTTACGCTACGGGAAAGATTCATCTTACATCAGTCAAGTTGTCATAGTTTTTGTCAAACAAGTTGTGAATTTGTTGTAACATTAAAACAGGAGATCATGACTTACTCCGTGCTCCAAGTGATGTTCGGAGCTCCAGTGATTAGTTTCATCTGTGGGACGGGTGAAGAAACTTTCGGAAGATGTTGTAACAGAATCATATGAACAATTCCAGGATATGCTTTTTTTCATTGGTTGTTGCGTTAAATTTTACCCAGATACAATAGTGCCCTTTTCTGATTGGCTATTAAGTAGCACTTCTCTTTTTTTGATTGGCTGATGCGTAGCAGGGTCGACTGCTGAACTCCAGGCGAGACGCGCTTGATTCTCACGTGAGAGCGGCGCGGCCAGAGAAATTGCGTATATTAAATATATTATTAATAGTTTTTCCGCATGAGAAATACAATGTGTGACGGGAGTGTGAGACAAAAGACTGAAACGAGTGACTGTCATGCTCAATGCGTGACACACTATAAAAAAAATATTTCACACTGACTCCACATTTAGGGGGGCCACAAGGGGGTCCAAGCTTGTTGTCGCAGGGGCACTGGCCCCCCAGGCCCCCGCCTAGAACCGCCACTGCTCACACACACGCACACACACACTTTCTCTCTCTCTCAAGAAGCAAAAACATGACTGCTAAAGGTTGTATCAGCGATGGCGGGGTAACATCACTTAACATCACGAGTGATATTCCCTTAGGCCACGCCCCCTTGTCTCCCCAAAGTATTATAAGCAATCATGCGCATCCCGTGTGCAGAATGATGCACTTGAAGCAACACCAAGTCACAGCACGCAACGCTTCACATTGAAAAGAACATAGCGAAGGGATGGTATCTATAATCTATGCTTAGTAGGGCTGCACGATTTGGGAAAATGTTATATTGCCATTATTGAGCCAATATTGCAATTGCGATTTGCGACTCCGATATAATAAAATGGTTTCATGAGTCCAACTTGCTTGGTTCTAAAGTAAAATGCACACACAGATTAATGTTTATTTCTCAACTCAAACTAAAAACAACAACAACAACAATAAATGATTGATAACACCTATAATGATCAATAAACCATCAACCAAACCAACATTACAGTGATTCCATCAATTGAAAGCCATCAACTTTTTAAAAAATTATTAGGCTTAAAAAAAATATATAACAGCTTTTAAATTAAGTGAACTTCAAACAATCCCCACATAAACCCATAATAAAAAACATATTTACCTGTGCCCTTCCTGTCTTAACAGGTACAGAAATTGAATAAAGTTATCAAACAGTCTGCGCTGCCTGAATCATAAATTATATATATAATAATCCTTATTAAAGCTACAAAAGTTCTTTACTCAAGATCAGTGAGTAATTTTCTAATTTCCCTTTGTTCTTTTAACTTTACTGAAAGAACGCTTTATTCGCTGCTGGCCCTTTAAGAGCACCCGTTGCCGAGACGCGGATCTCACACGCGCCTCATAGCACAACTCACAACTCTCACATTTTGGCATAATTGTGTGTGCTATTGTTCGTTCAAGCTCGAAAGAGAACTGTTTATTCTGGGCTGGCACACGGTCAGTGCATGCGCATTATGCGAGTCTCATCTATTCTAATCTAGGGCACTCACAGGCAGCTTTTCACTTCTTGTCGTGCAAAATGCGAAAAGGCATTTGAACCAATAAGAGGGGGATCTTGTAACACTAGTCAAAGGATGACAAAAAAGAAGAGATGCTGCGCTAATAGCCCTACTTTGTTTATTTCATTTAAAATCGCGGCATTTTGCGTTATATAATTGCATAGGTTTGAGATCGCTATTACGACTGCGATATAATTAATCGTGCAGCACTAATGCTTAGTGTATTCTAAAGGGCAATAAACTCCACTCCAGCAAGATAGTCATTTTATGCAAATCATAGACCTTTATGCCTTATCTACAAATAAAGTATAATATTGGGAACATTGATCTTGAAGAGAGTGTCGTCGTGTTACTGTCGCAACCGAACGCGACGCGCTAATGCTGATGCATGGAGAATGACTGAGGCGAGATGACTTTCCGTTAACTTTAACTTAGAGACTAAAATATTAATTTTACCACACATTAAGCTATTGAATGACTTTAGAAGTCTTGGAATATAGTGTGAAAACTTGATTGTGCTTTACAGTTTTTTATGCCTTTAGTGGGGCTTAACAAAATAACACAATATGCAGAATGTCGGACGTCACTTATAGGCTAAACTGTTTTTATAGATAAAACTAGGCTATTTACATTCGGCAGTCATGAAAACAAATCTCAGATAACGGTTGACTAGGTAACAATGTGTAATTTTGCGCCGGAGTTCTCCTTTAACTTACATTAGCTAGCTAACTACGAACGAGCTAACCAGATAACATTAACAAATTGACAAGCACTTACTGGGCAGAATATGGCTCTTCAAATGACGAACGAAATTGGAGGTTGTCATCTGACTGTCCGCGATCTTAACGTTGCATGTCTTGCAAAGCGCTGTTCTTTTGCCATCTTGTTGTAAGAAATTCTTGAATCCAAAAGCGACGACGACCCTCGTTATCCCTCCGGCTGACATGTTGATGTGATCTGATGTAAGTGGGCGTGGTGTGCGCGTAAGGTATGAGAAGGCATGACTGATGATCTCTGATCCAGTCATGACAGCGCTATTCTCAGCCTGCGCTCCAGCTGGATCAACTTTATTTTTTTTTACATAATTTATATATTTTATATTCAAACTGAAAACATGATGTGATTAACACTCAAGTCATATTATTACATGCAAGTGTGTTTGATTTATGGACCACATTTTCAGATCAAGTTTATGGACCAAGTTAATTTAATTAATAAACTAATTATATAAAACTATTAATGCACTACAATTAAACTGGTTATATGCCTTTACTTATAAAAAATAAAAAACTTATTTAAAAAAATACCAGGCTTAAGGCATTTATTTTTTATGCAGGCCATACACACAGGAGTGAAATGGTTAAGACCCCTCCCCCTACAAACACACACACATACACAGGCAAAGACAGCAGGCTCAGATTGAGCAAGACCACATTCAAACAAACATATCTGACTTTCTGTGGGTCCTAGCTAATGAGTGTCAATTAGAAAGTTGTCCGGCTCGAGGAGTACAATATACATACCGATTTTTGTAACTGTAGATAAAACTAACAACCCCACTTTTGTCAAAAGGTGGCTCTACTGAGCCCTCACCACGCCCGTTTCTGAAACTTTGCACGTGTCTACTGGCTAATAAATGTGATGTGTCTGTCGAGTTTCATGCAATTTCAAGCATGCTAAGGGTCTCAAAAGCATCCTAAAAGAATGGTAACGTTTGATGCGTCGCCACGGCAACAGTTTCAAAGATATCAAGAATCCATTCACAGGTCTACATCTGCCGTATGTTTACATTATACAGATGACGTTTGAAGCAAATCGGGTAAAAATAAAAGGGTGATATCAAAGCATTTTGAAAGTGACACACTTCCTGCTGCCAGTTGGTGGCGCTATAACTTTGACTCACAATAGTCACATCCATGTGATCGTCCTCTTACAGCGAACACACTGCTGAAGTTTCATCAAGATCAGTTAATGTATGCTGAAGTTATAACACACTTCCTGGTTCACGTTTCTCGCCATGATTTCGTTTCCTCGCCACGGCCAAACCGTTCGAGATATCAAAAATCCCCTCGCAAACTTTCATCCTCAATGTCTTGACTTCATGCTGACCGAGTTTTGTCGAATTTGGATCAAAGCTCTAGGAGGAGTATTTAACATTCCATTGCGAGCGTTTTACAAACAAACCTCAATAGCCGACTTCCTGTTGGGCTGGGGTAAAAAGTAAAAGCGCGAGGTATAGATGAAACTATGAGATCAACATGTGCACAGAGTTTCATATTATTACATACAAACGTGTTTGAGTTATGGACCAAGTGTTCGTACCCCGTTCCAGGGGGCGCTGACGAGCCGCCCTGCCACGCCCGGGTACAAGCTTCAGGCCGGCTCTGATGGCCGCGGGTTCTGACCCATGTGCAAAGTTTCAAGAGTTTTCGAGCACGTTAAGGGCCCCAAAAATGCCCAAAAGGTTACAAAATAATAATAAATATAGCTGCGAGCAGCGATGAAGGGCCCAAGCCGGTGGCACCGCAACCCCGGTTCCTTAGTTACCTAAAAGCACCAGGGTGGCCATGCCACTGGCTTTGGCCCTTCATCGCGGATCACAGCTATATATATATATATATAATATATACTGATATTATATACATATATATATGAAGCCGGTGCACCGCCACCCTGGTGCCTTTAGGTTTATTGTGCACGACATGCAAATGTAACCCTGCTTTGACTGATGCAAGCTCTACAGCACAGTTTATAGTAAGAAAGAATATAGTAAGAAAGAAAAGTAAGCTGTTACTTGAGATGGTTTGGGAAACAAACATTCATCATGTCGCATTGGTTTTAGTTACTTGTCCTCGAACAGAGCCCTAATCTGTTTTATATTTCAGTTACACATTCTACATTGATTAAAAAAGAAAAATCAAATGTGTTTTTAATTCATACAGAAATAAAATATTTATAATTCAGCTGAGAATAAAGTTAGTTCAAATTTTAAGAAAAACAAATATATGATCTGAAATATAGCACATTCATTTTTAAATTCATTCAGGTTCAATTACCAAAAATACAAATCTTAATTTAATTTAAAGCAAATAATAAATCTAAAATATAGGTTATATGCATATTTTGTAAAAAAAGAAAAAAAGAAGAAAGAAAGATATATATCCAAAAACACAAGGCCTTAAACTTTAACAAGGGTGCAACTCTTATCACTACAACAAACATAGTCACACACACAAGTCAAGTCACTTACATTTTATATGCAATATTGACTTTTTAGATGCAATATTGACTTTTTTCTGTTTCAGCAGAGAAAATAGTTAAACAAAGATCACAGCGACCCATCGCGCATCTCAAAGCAATGTGTTTTCTCATTACTGAATGATTCAGCATTTTGAATCCATGACTCGTTCATTAAGACGGTCATCTGGCGACACCTTATGGTGATTTAGGGTTATGTTTAAAAGTATCGTTCTTTACAGCGATTTTTAATTGACTCCTGTTAAACCAATCTCGTAACATTATTGTGTAACCGATTTAATTTGATCAGCCTTACCTAGGGTAACAGCCCTATAGTGTCTTATTATTCTAAATTATTGAATTTATTGATCAAATTTACAATGAAAAATGAAGCATACATTTATTAAGACTAGGCTGCCCTGCAGATATTAGGCTACAATATGCAGATTTAAATATACCATTTATCAAATATATCTGTTTATTTTTAGGTTACACATTACATTGTTTAAAAAATAAAAATCAAATGTGACCCGCTCTGGCGAATGAGTCGGAGTTTGCAACCTTCCTATTTAAGATATGTCCGATTATGTGGAAAAACCATGAAAATAACAAAAAAAAAAAAAAAAAAAGGTTTTTTTTTGCTAATTTCAAGAAACAGACATTCAAAAATAATCTCAAGGGGTTTCGTAGTCGAGATAATTGAGTAAAGGTATTTAAATAACGATTAAAGTTGTCAAAGCTTTAAATTCGCTGAAATAAACATTGCTCTTCTCAACTCCCCTCGTCACCTCTGAGCATTCCCGGGTCCCCTGAAACGTTGAACTCACTGGAGGCTTCTAACCTAAACTGCGTGAGTATATTTATCTGCAAGAAGAATATAGCCTATGTAAGGCTGTAACGATCGCGACACTCAGATCCACGAACCTGTCGCGGGTGTGAGAAGACAGAATCACGACACCGACACGTCCCTTCAACTCCCGAAGTTATCCTTCACGTCCAGACCCAATGCTAGATACAACATCTGTTAAATGTACTATTAGTATATTGTGAAGTTCACATTATAAAATACGTAGACTTTACACCACAAAACTTAAATTTATACTATTTTTTTTTAAAAATTGCAGGCTTTCAGCATATTATGGAGGAGATCCAATTCCCAGATAATTAAAGATGTTTAATAAATTGGCCTATGTGAACCAAACACGCACAAACCAAAAGTAATACTCACCCGATATGAAGAAGGGTGACTCTCTCCAGAACATAAAATCTTTATTTTATTTTCCGTGGTCCCGCATTTATGCACTGAAAAAAAC
>NW_024121737.1:0-15241 GCF_016745375.1 Pimephales promelas
AAACTGCGATATAACACTTTGGTTATCCACCATCCTAGATGGGTGAATATCTTATTCAGCTGTGACTTACACTCTCTATGAGCAGCGTGACTACTTTCAATCATGTGACGGAAGCTGTCAATCAATGCAATAGAGATCTAACGCTTAATTATTAAGCAAGTGCTAATGAACACCATGACAAAACTAAACTTCTTGCCTAGAGATTGCATCAATTTATTAGTTCCTCCAGCTAACATGCCCATTTCTGACATTCCCAAGCTTTTGGTCTTGAATGATAAATAGATGAATGAGAATGTAGAATGAGGAGACTGTATATGGGTGGGGCTCTGGACTCCAATTGCAGAAAGAAAGAGAAATCACAAACCGAGATTTGTGGACACATGTCTGATCAAACAAGCTAGAGCTCTCGTATTACTACAAAAGCTGTTGTCAACATGTATTACACAACTGGGATCCCCAGCACAAGTGCGTATGAGAAAAGAGAGAGAAACTATGTGGCGTTTCCACTCCTCTGCTCTGTTCTGGGTCCCTCGTGAGCCTCTCAGTATGGACTGACTGGAGCACTGTGTCGACAAGAACCAGGGAACAAAGAGAACCTTTCATCAGCTTTATTCTCTTTCCAACTACTGTTGTTTCTCCAACTCTCCTCTCTTTTTTTTCTTCTCCCACTCTTGCTGTTCTAGTAATTTATTTCATCAGAGGGCAGAGCCTGACTTTAGGCTCTTTTCTTTTTCAAATGTTAGGAAACAGTGAAACAGGAGTTGACCTTTGCTCCAGGTGCAGATATGCCTAAATAACTATACAAACTAGGCTATACAAGCTAAAAAAAGAAAGAAAGCGAAATCAGCTGGCTGAGTTCATGGGTGGAATAGACATATGGCAGGACTTTTACTTTCTGACTGCTGGACTTTAGACCTCTGATTAAATGTCATTTTTGATCAATTTTAGTTCACCCAAAAATAAAAATCCTGACATCATTTACTCACCCTCAATTTGTTTCAAACCTGTATGCATTTCTTTATTTACTGAACACAAAAGAAGATATTGTAAAGATGTTATTGTATTTTTTTTTTCCATAATATGGAAGTCAGTGGGGCCCATCAACTGTTTGGTTACCCATATACACTCACCTAAAGGATTATTAGGAACCCGTACTAATACCGTGTTTGACCCCCTTTCGCCTTCAGAAATGCCTTAATTCTACGTGGCATTGATTCAACAAGGTGCTGAAAGCATTCTTTAGAAAAGTTGGCCAAAATTGATAGGACAGCATCTTGCAGTTGATGGAGATTTGTGGGATGCACATCCAGGGCACAAAGCTCCCATTCCACCACATCCCAAAGATGCTCTATTGGGTTGAGATCTGGTGACTGTGGGGGCCATTTTAGTACAGTGAACTCATTGTCATGTTCAAGGAACCAATTTGAAATGATTCAAGCTTTGTGACATGGTGCATTATCCTGCTGGAAGTAACCATCAGAGGATGGGTACATGGTGGTCATAAAGGGATGGACATGGTCAGAAACAATGCTCAGGTCGTGGCATTTAAACAATGCCCAATTGGCACTAAGGGGCCTAAAGTGTGCCAAGAAAACATCCCCCACACCATTACACCACCACCACCAGCCTACACAGTGGTAACAAGGCATGATGGATCCATGTTCTCATTCTGTTTACGCCAAATTCTGAATGTCTCTACAGAAATCGAAACAGACCAGGCAACATTTTTCCAGTCTTCACCTCTCCAATTTTGGTGAGCTCTTGCAAATTGTAGCCTCTTTTTCCTATTCGTAGTGAAGATGAGTGGTACCCGGTGGGGTCTCCTGCTGTTGTAGCCCATCCGCCTCAAGGTTGTGGGTGTTGTGGCTTCACAAATGCTTTGCTGCATACCTCGGTTGTAACGAGTGGTTATTTCAGTCAAAGTTGCTCTTCTATCAGCTTGAATCAGTCGGTCCATTCTCCTCTGACCTCTAGCGTCAACAAGGCATTTTTCCCCACAGGATTGCTGCATACTGGATGTTTTTCCCTTTTCACACCATTCTTTGTAAACCCTAAAAATGGTTGTGCGTGAAAATCCCAGTAACTGAGCAGATTGTGAAATACTCAGACCAGCCCGTCAGGCACCAACAACCATGCCACGCTCAAAATTGCTTAAATCATCTTTCTTTCCCATTCTAAAATTCAGTTCGGAGTTCAGGAGATTGTCTTGACCAGAACCACACCCCTAAATGCATTGAAGCAATGTGATTGGTTGATTAGATAATTGCATTCATGGGAAAATTGAACAGGTGTTCCTTCTGTTCCTTCCAATCCTTTAGGTGAGTGTACATATATATTCTTGAAAATATCTTATGTTCTTTTATGAAATTCATACCTGTTTGGATCAACTTGAGGGTGAGTAAATGATTCAAGAATTTTCAATTTTGGTTGAATTATCCCTTTTAATTTATCAAAAGTGACATTAAATTCTTTTATATTATTAAAAAAACATTTCATATCAATTCTCTTTTGAACTTTCTATGCAAAATAATCTTGATTTTTTTATCACGGTCCATATTTCACTTTGCTGCCAGTTTTATGATGAACCATTGCAACATGAACAGCAGGTTGTTTATCATTATAATTTTTCATATGAAAGTAAAAGTTTATGCAATTAAAATGAATATATTTTGTATGAAAATATTTCAGAGTACGTTATTTTGGTTTGTTAGAAACATGATATGTAGGTTTAATTCATAATAGAATTTTGAGCAGTCATGAGTCAGAACTTTCAAATGAATTAATAATTAAATCCATTAAAATCAATGGAGTTCATACTGGTAATTCTCATATGTTCTTAAATATTTTATGCAATGATATATTCAAGTAAAATGTATCTAAAATATTGATAAAAATATATATTTTCTTGCAGCTCACTGCTTTTTGCTGTCATTCTTGAAAAAGAATCCATTTTTTTAAATTAGTAAAAAAACATGAAGTAATAATATGGTAAAAACATGGAAACATGCAAACCTTCAAAACTGTTTTTGTGCATTCAATCATTAATGAAAAGTTACTGATTAGATACAATAGGGTTTTAGCTGAAAAATATGAAGTTATGACTGTTTAAAAGCTTACATTCCATCGGATTCCCAAACACCCTGGAATTTAAAGAGTGTTCAGTTTTAGTGATTACATTCAACAATTTGACTCTACTACTTTAAAATACATGTGTATGAGTGAGTAAAGGCATAAATAAATATCATTAAAAGGCTTAAAACTATTGAGCTTTTTTATTAGCCGTACTGACCAGCCCTATTCAAGCCATATTATAGCCGGAAAAGTGGAGAGAAATGCAGTGGCATGGGTGCATCATCCTACTAAATAATTTTAGCACTAAAATTACAGTGCTTGACATCACATTGAGCGGTTAAAAAGCACTTTGGATAGGCAACAATGCAAAGATAATGAAGCCTTTGACGTTACTAATGCAAAAGATAATCATATCCTTCACTGGAGGATCCGGGGAGGAGGGCGACTAAGTGTGCACACACTATCTATGACAATCCCTTTCTCATGGTGCCAAGTTACTTGACGGTCATTTCCCAGAACAGAAGACCTCCCATCAACAGCTTAAAATGATCCCTATAAAACTCCCATCAAATAATAAAACACAACATGGACTTTAAATAGCACTGGACTTTGAGCTTCTGTTTGGGTGTAGCTGTAGTGTAATTGAACATATCAGAGAAGCTTATGATATGACGTGAATGAAAATCTGAAGAAATCCAGTTCTCTATGATAGTCCCCCAGACAGCAAAATCTGAGAGAAGCGCCCCTGTGATAAAAATGGATTTTGGACACCCATTTACTCAAAGGACCTTGTCATGTTTACTCATGTTTTAGAGGCCAATTTGAGCCCACAGAGAGTGTGAGTTACGTCATAACGATCACTCACCACAAGGTCAGTCAATACTTTACTGTGTCATATGGATAAACGGTCTGCCTGTTTAGAAGTGAAGCCCTAAATTCGCTAGCATTTCTCGTAGAGCCCCAGAAACAGCCCCAAACATACTTTAGGTTATCCATTTGCCTCTCTGCATTAAGAAAAGACTTTCTACCTTACATTGACAGCCAGCCAAAGTTAGCAAAACGTAAAATATAATTGGTATCATTTTGCTCGCAAATGAAAACTCCATAATGCCACCCATCAATACACGTCTTATTTGCTAATTAAGAGGAAATAAAAATCGAGTAAACGTCAACTAACAGTCATAATGATTCATTGCACTTTCTGAAAGTTGAACAGGGACTGTCTGTGTGCCTTCCTCATTAGCTATTACACAAATGGGTTTTCTAAAGTTACACTTGCAGCTAGCTACATAACAGTAACTTGTAACAATTGTGGAGGACCAACTGATCAACAGTGCATTACCAGGATGCTGTGGTGTGCATTGCAAAGCATACCATTTTACGTTACGGTTACGTGAACCTAAAATATGAACGTCTGGAGGCAAAACTCTGAAAGTCCAATAAATAATATGCCTAGCATAATATTTAAACAGTCATCATGATTCAAAAGCAGAACCAGAAGCAAAAAGGCTATTTTAAGATGAATTATTGCTCTATATTAACCACTTCAGCTCTCTGCGCATATTTTGAATTTTTTAGACAATTCGATATATCTGAATTTAAAAGAGCGTCCTGCCCACATACATTGGAGTAAATGGATAAAAATGGTCTCATTTTACAGAAAACACTCTAAATTTTCACACAGTGGTGGAATATTGCATATATTTTATTGTATTTATTCACAATGTTTGATAAATACATATAAAATCTCAATTTTTTAAAAATTTTTAATACTTTTTTTTTGAAAATCTGTAACTTTGGACCTGTTTTGTCTATGCCTCTTCTGAAAGTTTCTTTCGATTCCACTAGGTGGCAGTAAACAGGGACAAAAGGAATTTTTTTGATATCTCATTGTACTGAAAAGTTATTGAGATTTATCTGAAAGGAGTCATAGTGTACTTTTACAGTATCCATTTTTGATTACTAAAAGAATTGGGCATACTTGACTTTAAAATGGTGTCCTACACTCATACATTGGAGTAAATGGATGAAAATGGTCTCATTTGATAAAAAACATTCTAAATTTCAACACAGTGGTAGAATATTGCATATATTTTATTGTATGTATTCACAATTTTATGATAAATAAGGACAAAAAGTCAGGTTTTGATTTTTAAATTTAGATTTTTAAATTTTGTTTTTAGTTGAGAATCTGTAATTTAGGATCTGTTTGGTCTATTTCCCTTCAGAAAGTTTCTTTTGATTCCACTAGGTGGCTGTAAACAGGGACAAAAAGAATTTTTTTGATATCTCATTGTACTGAAAAGTTATTGAGATTTATCTGAAAGGAGTCACTGGCGTCTCCAAATGTACTTTTGAAGTCTCCATTTTTGATTGCTAAAAGAATTTGGCATACCTGACTTTAAAATGGTGTCCTACACACATACATTGGAGTAAATGGATGAAAACGGTCTCATTTGATAAAAAACACTCTAAATTTTAACACAATGGTAGAATATTGCATATATTTTATTCTATTTACTCACAATTTTATGATAAATAAAAATAAAAAGTCAGATTTTGATTGATTTTTAAATTTTGTTTTTAGTTGAGAATCTGTAATTTAGGATCTGTTTGGTCTATTTCCCTTCAGAAAGTTTCTTTTGATTCCACTAGGTGGCTGTAAACAGGGACAAAAAGAATTTTTTTGATATCTCATTGTACTGAAAAGTTATTGAGATTTATCTGAAAGGAGTCACTGGCGTCTCCAAATGTACTTTCGAAGTCTCCATTTTTGATTGCTAAAAGAATTGGGCATACCTGACTTTAAAATGGTGTCCTACACACATACATTGGAGTAAATGGATGAAAATGGTCTCATTTGATAAAAAACACTCTAAATTTTAACACAGTGGTAGAATATTGCATATATTTTATTGTATGTATTCACAATTGTATTATAAATAAGGACAAAAAGTCAGATTTTGATTCATTTTTAAATTTTGTTTTTAGTTGAGAATCTGTAATTTAGGATCTGTTTGGTTTATTTCCCTTCAGAAAGTTTCTTTTGAATCCACTATGTGACGGCGAATATATAAAAAAAGAATTATCTTTCTATCACCTAAGCGGTAAATTTCTTTACCAGACCAGTAGTCAACAATGTTCTTTGCACCGAGGAGCCCCATGTAGACGACAAGTGCCATGTACGAATACAGTTCATGTGCATCCAAAGGCAACCAATGGAAACGTTTTCCAGCCTCCGACCTCTTTTGTGCAAAGCTGTTGGTGTTCATCACAATGGTTTCCACCACAGAGCTTGAGAAGAAGAGCTGGAAGAGCTGCAACGGGGAATAGATCCTGTCCATTACAAGCTGCGCTCCCGGGTTTCTCTTTGGAAGAAAATTTGGTAGCGCTGGAACCTCATCCTCCACACTGCAGTCATTCCACCTTTCTGTGCCATCATCCTCTGACATCGCACTTGCTGACCTTTTCGTCCCACGTACAGATGGAGCTCTGCATGGTAGGAGTTCCACCTCTCTGTGGCCGCCTCACAGAATCACCAACAGATGGTGTGGGGGTCTTGGAGGTTTGAGGTGGGACAACCTCCTTGCTGGTGCATGGCTGATCTGGCTGCCACTCATCGCCACTGTCCAGACTGCAAAACAAAACAAATGTGTAAATACACATTTTATTCAGAAATGCATGCTAATATTACACACAAAAATTATTCACATATGCACATAACAGATTCAAAATAATAATTTGTAAATCCACATAAGATACACAAATACATGTGGGCAAAAATAAAGGAGCACAACTTGTGCATGCACCACATCAAATATGACAGAAACATGCAAAATGCATTTCATGTATAGATAATATATTATGTATACAGCTTTGGTGCATTTGCTTTTTGACACATACACAATTTAATTGATGAACAAATATGTGCATGCATGTTCGTTATAGTATGTGTGCTAAAATGTTACATGCAGATTTATTTTCCAGGCATTTATTCATCAATTGAACTGAAACATGACACACCTGCATGCATCAATGAAACTGAGGAGCAACACCTGGAAACATTGCATGCAACCATTGCAATTGAAGCACGTGCAAACTACAAATATGCAACAAAGAAAAAAAAAAAAACTTTTTAGCACGTGTGCCCCAAACAGCTTAGCAAAACCACCCAAGCATATTTGAACTATGGCAAAAATATATCCATGGTTATGCTCGTTTATTATTGCATGCATATGTTTTTGGGTGCAAAATGAATATCAAATATACATGCACAAACATTTACGCAAAAAAAACAAAACGAAGAAAAAAAATGCACATGCATTAGCAAGACCACCCATGCTAACGCATGTGCGTTTTTGAATTAGAGCGCGCATAGTTTGCGACATTTCTCGATGTCTAATGCATGAATATTTTAAACAATTGTTGCATGCATTCGTTCATGAAATAAAAAAATATAACGTTTATAAGTTTGAATGTGTACTTACTCAAATCCTGGATCCTCTCTGAGTTCAGAAGCAGCCAGTCTGACAGAGTCGAAACTTGCATTACAAGTCTCAGTGTCGCTCTCTCGATCGAGCTCCGCCAAAACAGCCTCGACACCGACAAAAACCTTTCTTGAAGCCATTGTCCAAAGACAAAACACTCCAAAGCACGCAATAACTCGAAAAACACTGTCCAAATCACCAAACTATCCCGAACTTTACTCCAACTCGTCTGCGTCAATCGCTGGCGCCAGCTGAAATTTGAAGATGAAGCCCCGCCTTCTCGTCTTTAGAAGGCCAAATCTCAGCATCTGAGTGGCTTAGAGACATGATCGAGGTGTCTATTGGTAGCTGAGAAGCTCAGCTTTCCTGACGTACGACGCAATATTTGATGACGTCATCAAAAATTGCGGCTATCGAAGACAATCAAACCTAAGATTTATCAGAGGATTTGCTCTTATCTTGCACCGCATGTTTTGATCTGGACATCGGTGACATATTACAGTGTCATTTGACCATGCATGCTCGTAGACATGTGAAAATGGTCTCATTTTGAAGAAAACAACCTAAAGAACGAGCTGATATAAATTTTGTGGCTAGTGGCTCTACACGGAGGAAGTGATTCGAACAGGAATATGACTCATGTGTTTGCTTGTTCAAAAAACTCGATTCCGTTTTCGTGAATCTTTGGATGATAATGTTACTGTAATGTTTTGGATCGGTAAAATAAACTGCACAGTGATATTCTTGAGAGTGAGAGCTTTCATTTGATGTATGATTTGTCTATTTTTGGTCAGTTTATGTGATATAAAAATGAAATTTAATATTATTAATATGAATTTCTCGAGGGTGGGGGTCGTTGCGGGGGTCGAATTCAGACCGTATTATCTTATTCTATGTAATTTAAATACAAAAGTGATGGGGTTGTGAAGAAAGCTGAGGTTCTAAGCTTTCCAAAAATACCACATATGTCTAGTTTTGTGCTGCACAACTTAGAGATTTTTTCAAATTATCATGATGATGCAATATTGGACCCACCCGTGGGTCCGCGGGGGGGGGTCAGAGCATTATTCGCTGATGTTGTATTTGAAATTTGATGGTTGAATTTTAATTGGACCTGGTTATTAAATAATATTGAGTCAGTTGTGAAAGATGTTATTTCTGCTGCTTCCCAAGGACAACATGCAAACTCTTATGATATCTGGAAAGTCGCATTGGATGGAAGCCTCTACAAAGTGCAGAGTCTTAGAGTATTTTAGAGTCACACATGGCCTGTATGAATCTGTCTTCTCATTTTCTTTTGTCTTTTTCAACTCTCGTTTCAACTCTATCTGCTTCTCACACCCTGTCATTGGTTATGCTTTAATAAGCGTTATTGACTGCTGGGTTTTTTGATTTTGTTCAGTGCTCTGGGCTGGAGCTGCTGAGTACTCCTCTCGTCCTTCTTGCCTCGTAGCAAGGGAACAAAAAGATCCTCTCAGCAAGCCCCAATCAGCATCAAACTCAATTTTCCTGGGCAAGCTGAGACAGGGCTAACCCTGCCAAGACCAAAGAGAGAGACTAAAAGACAGCGAGAGAGTCCATTCTTTCTCAGCCACCCCCAAGGGCTGCTTTCTACCTGCTGAAAAAGCAAAGAATGGGAAACATGTAATGTGCCACACGTATACACACCCGCACACATCAGCTTTCTTGTGCACGACAGAGCACTAGTCCAGTTGCTGTGCTATTAGACAACTGTTAGGTTCTCGAACATAAAATCTGACAATAAGAGAGAAATATGACAGTCGCGATTGTGGGAAAATCAATAAGCAAGACTTCTGTGAGCTCTATTTTCTGAGCTCGGGGCGGAGATCATTTTCTCTCATATCCTCGCTAATATATGTATAAAGAGATCATTTCGTTGAGTTAGAAAACCAACAATCTCCTTGTTTTTTTTAGATCGCTGTAGCTCTATAGAAGAAACCCATCCATCTTCCCGCTATTGCTCCTTTGACAACTTGAACAAAAATAGCAGTTTAGTACCTTCTCAGACATATCACAGTTTATGGCCTTTTAACAAGTGAAATATGCACTTATTATTCCAACACTTTGGTGCCTTGTTAGATTGGTTCAGATTCCTCCTGGTTTTTCCACCTTTTTTTCAGCTCTTACCGACTGCCTACTGCCTATAATTATTTTAGGGCATTGTCAGACCTGTAGATCGTTGGCTTTTTTCCTAAATGGTTTGACATTGTTGATATTATAGCATTTACACAGGGATGCAAAATGATACCCTTATCTTGTTCCTCTTCATTTTGCATGACAACACGTTCACTTATAAGGATCTGTGGGAAAAGCTTAATAGTGCTTGCACCCAAAATTTCATCTAAGTCATCATAGAAAGGACAGGAATCCTTCATTTCAGCAGACTCCCCACTTCTACACATTTTGTCGCGGGTTCTTTCATGTTCTTCTGTTGTTACTTTTAAGCAATCGACCAAGGGCGACCTACCATGATAAAAAATGTTTGTGCTGTTTTCAACAGTGATGGAACGTGGCTGCAGGTATGGCATGCCGAATTGAAACAAAACTTAAAGCGGACCGTGACCTCCTTGCTTTCACATATTACTGAGATCACTTGGTTTGTTCACATATACACGCTAAACTGCTCTGAGCGCATTTGGAGGGCTCAAACGAACTAGGAAAACACCCTTAGACAGTGGTGACACAAAAGCCCATTCACACAGCGTCTTGATCCCATAAAATTGACATAAAATAGAGTGCCTTCTGTGTCAACGCAAACACGTCCCGGGATTGATGCCAACAAAAGCCAGGACCAATGTCCTAAGGGGTGTGTCGTACTGATGATACACGTGCCAGCACAATGATGTTGTTATTGTGTGACTCTGTTGCTCTTTGTTGAAAGTTTGTGTTCGTCATCAACAAAGAAAGAACAAAAAATGTCTGCAAACTGTAATGAAGCAAAGACCAGGGAGCTCCTTACTATCCACGCTGAAGCTGAGATCGCAGCTTTGTGGAACGACACGATACGTTAGTCTACAAAAAAAATCCGGAAAAAATGCAAACTTTTGCTGTTGTACCACAACCTGTTTTTCGATGCATATGTTACACGTCACATCCTGATGTCATGTGTCTTTACTGGATCTTTACGGGTATTAACTCACTCACATATTCTGGAAAATCACTGGCAGTGTGAATGAACCAAAATCCAAAACGATCCAGGACAAATCCCGGGACACTTTATCCGTTTATTTTCCGGACACTCTGTGTGAAAGGGGGTAAAGGGACAATGTGTGTCCAGATTGGCTATCACTTGAAAAACTCATATAAAGAGGATATTGTACTTAAATCCCTGATCAAAGGTGAGATCCATCTTTATAGTAGCTCAGATTGTCTTGAAAAGATGTGGGAAATAATTAAATAATTTTTTCCCCTTAAATTAGAGATTTCTAAGATGAGTACAGAGAGAGAAGGTCAGAGAAAGTCAGGTAGAAAAGATTCTGATTGGAGAGTTGTAGGAAAAAAAAGACTTTCTTCCTCTACCCAGCTCATTTATCCATTGTATCCGCCCTATATTCTCCATCCATCCATCTATCATTTTCATCCTTTGGGCTAAGCTGTCTCTCCCTAGATTACCAGTATACCGGGGTGTTGGGATCAGTGTGAAATTCGAGGGGGAATTATCTAGTCCAATCTAATATTGATGCTTTTTATTGCAATATTGATTTTATAGGTTAAACCAAGTAACAATCTTGTAAAGTCAGAGGAGTTTAAAGTGTTCGAGAGGTTTGTGTTTTTTTTTTTGTTTTGTTTTTTAGCTAATTTGTCGTTGATAATCAGCTTGAACCAAAATTGTCTACCTGGTCTAAAACCAGGTCCAACTGATCAATCAAGACAATTTAAGCTATGGTTAATATTAGGGTGTTCTGGAAATCTTTTATGGATTTGCTCTGTGGCTGCTAGGATGTCATGAGTGGTAACTAGGATGTTGCTATGTAGATGTTAGGTTGTCTGTGAGGTTACTAGAACATTGATATGTGGTTGCTAGATTGTATAGGTGGTAAAAGGGTGTAGCTTTGAGGTTGCT
This sequence comes from Pimephales promelas, assembly GCF_016745375.1. The sequence continues at coordinate 11,644 of NW_024121737.1, forward strand.
AGAGTGTTCTGAATGGTAACAAGGTATTTCTATGCCGTTGCTAAGTTGTCTGGGTGGTTGCAAGGACATTTCGGCTGCTAGGGTGTCTGGGTGGTAACTAAGGCATTTTTACTAATGCAGATAATACGGTGATCTTAGTGGCTATGACATTGCTATTTAGTTTCCAGTATGTCTGGCTGATTTCTAGGGAGTTCGTGTCCTCTGTGTTTTCTATGGCGTTTTTTGTTTGCTTACTGAGGCAGGTCAAAATAGCCCACGTCTAGTGTTGCGCCTGAAAGTGTTCAATTAATGATAGTTCATGAACGCATTCATATTTTGGGCGAACGGGAACTGAACGTATTACTGCCTGATGAACGTTACTGTGAGCGCGTTCACGCACGCTCTCTCAGTTTAATTTCGTACAATTGGGTGCCAGATTTCTATAGAGCCTTCTAGGCGTAAAGAAGCCTTAATAAACAAGGGCGTTAACGTAAACAAAGCTGCCGTCGACAAAGCAGAGAGCAAGGAGGCGTCGTATGATCATTTAAATGGATTTTATGACGAGGTCGGTGTGGATGGGTAAAATCTTACATTTCTAAAATAATAAAATAATTGTTGTCTGTGGTTGTCTATGGGCTATGTGCGGCAATAATAATACATGGGGAAAAAAAGAACTATAAATGAACTAGTTCATTTTTTGAAGTATGAACTATGAACTGAACTAGTTCCTTTTAAAATGTGTGAACTGAACTTTGAACTAGTTCATGTAGAAAGTGAACTTTCCCAACACTGCCCACGTCCAAGTCTCAGTGATATTCTGGTCTGTAGATATGGCTCTGGTCCATCAAAGTTTTTTTTCTTTCTTTTTTTTTTCTTCACAATTTATCACCTACCAGGAAAAATTTGGGAGTTTGATTGCCTCAGAAAGTAATAGCACACCTCTCCTCAACAAGCCAAACAATTTGAGGTATCATTTATGCCCACAGCACATAAGGGATTTAGAGCAAACCCCCTAATCCAAGTATGAGAAAAACAAATAATAGTGAGGCTTCAAGCTTCCCATCCTAAGCAGGTTTTGACTGGACTGTCCAACAGGCAATATTTATATAATGCATGGATTTCGTTTTTAGACTTTAGCACGGTTTGACGTTTAAAACAAATTAACTTCATATATATATATATATATATATATATATATATATATATATATATATATAACCCTTATGGTTCTACATAGCACCATATGACAAAGATAAGTGGTTCCCCTATGATTACTAGCCAAGCCATTTGTTTAGAGTGTATATGTGTGTGTATATATATATATATATATATATATATATATATATATACAATTTGCTCATTTGATAGCAGAGGTGTGAAATCAGGATAACGGATACATGTGAAAGTTAGCATATCATAGCTGCACAGATTTCAGACACGCTGCCTGCATTCAAATCAAGTCCATGTATTCAATGTTTTGTGCGGTTGCATTGGCTGGCAGCGGCACTGGAATCTCTTTTGAGCGAGAGAGACACACAGACACAAAGATGGAGAGAAATTTGTGCATTCCTATAGCCAAATGTAAAAAGCTATCTCTGGATAAATGTAGTGTGTATTGAATGATGTAGGGAGGCTTGGCATCATTGTTACTAGACCACAAGGAGAGCCTGTGTGCTAGATGTGCTAGTTTGTGTGTGGGCTGACGGACTGATGCAGTATTCTCGTGCCTTGTAAAGGATTGCTCTCTCTCGCATGTTGACAGTAAACCTGGCAGTTCATTAATCCTGCCAAATCCCCCTCAAACTTACTGAAGTGTGGATTCTATTTCCACATTTCCCATTAGCCTCTCTTTGTGGATTAAACAGAGCCCTTTCAGAGAGAGCAGCCTAGACCCGGCCCAAAACTGGCTCATATAATTGGGTTGTAATGGATTTCCTAGCACTGTCGCAGCCTCAAATTGGTCAGATCCATGGTACAAAAATATCCCCTCGTAAACCTCTAAGTTTTACACCATTTGCTTCTTACCAAAATCAGAATTATTCAGTGAGAAGGTTGTACGCTTAAAGGGAAAGTTCACAAAAAAAAAAAAATGAAAGTAAGTTTACAAACCTGGTTTGGAGTACTTTCTCTTTCTCTGAAGAACGTGTTTTTCTTATAGAACTTTTATGTTTGTTTGTTTGTTTATCTAATTTGATTTGCTTACTTGTGTGAGGAACAAATTAAAATTTATGTAATTAATAACTGAAAATATTCTTTTAGGTTCCACCTATGACGAGCAGCCATCTTTGAATCTTTTCATTTTAATTGTATGAAAAATTCAATTGTATTAATTTAAATTGTAATGTTTGTTATTCAAAAATTCTAGTTATACAGATTTGGAATGACCGTTATCTGGTCTCGCTACCACAAAATCCTGCTGTTCTCTCCTTCTCACCCGGTGTGATTTTTATTCTCCAGCTGTAAGTTGGTACAAGAGGAAGGTGACAGGGCGCTAGATGAAACATGTCAGGTGTCTCGCAGCCTTTAGGCATGGCTGTGTGCGCGAGTGTGTTGTGGGTGTGACTATGGGCTTCGTTGGGATTCTGGGCCTGTCTGCAGGCTAAACACTCTTTCGGAGCATATGCCGGAACACTTGTATTCACAGGAATTGTTCGCACCTCTGCAACATGCTGTTAACAGTGGGGCAGATATGCCACTTCTGCCAGGGGTTCGTTTTTGTGTTTCTCCCACCAAATCTTTCTCTTTGTCCCTGATAGATGCAGCTGTTGTTTTTGTCTGCTGATAAATGATCAACTTTCAGGCCCATATCACACCCCCAACCATTTAATGTCTCTAGGTGTAATGCTAGCATAACCTCATGACAAGAGTGCTATCAAGGTTACAGTCTCCTTTTAGAGTTATGAGAGGTTCTCCAGGGTGTTACTAGCTGTGCTGAGTCTGGTTAACCATTGGACTTTTCACACTGACAGATTGTTCAACAAGGTTGCCGGTACATGTGTAAAAGTTCTTAGGGGTTTTATATATATATATATATATATATATATCAAACTTATTGTGGTCACAGTTTCCTGGTTAAACATATTACATAACATCAAATAGAAAAAACGAAAGAAAAAATAAACTAAATACAACTCTGTTTTGTATGTTTACTTAACAATGCTATTAATTGTTCTATTTATCAAAACCAAACGTAAATATCATCAAGTGAGTGTTTTCAACCATTTTTTACATTTATTCCAAAATAATAACTTAGTTCACTTTAAAAAAAAAAAAAAAATTGCTGATAATTATAATTTACTCACCCCCATGTCATCCAAGATGTCCATGTCTTTCTTTTTTCAGTCGAAAATAAAGTAAGGTTTTTGATGAAAACATTCCAGGATTTTACTCCATATAATGCACTTTACTGGGCACCAAACGATTCAAGGTCCAAAAGACAGTTTCAGTGCAAACTGTTGAAAGTGCTGTAAACGATGCTAGATGATGAATAAGGGTCTTATCAAGTGAAACAATCGGTTATTTAAAAAAAAAAAAAGCTCAAATGCTTGCCTTGTTCTGTTCTATGTGACTCTCCTGTTCGAACTCGTTCATCAAAATGAAAAATGAACAAATCTTTTTC
>NW_024121738.1:0-15187 GCF_016745375.1 Pimephales promelas
AAAATTAGGTTTCCCTAATCTTCTCAAAACTCTGGATTCTGATAGAGGGCCATGAGACTTAGACCTGAGTGCAAAAATGGAGGCTTTAGACCCTTCCAGAGCTGAGATATCGAAACTCAAAATTTCGACCCGAAAAAAAACGACAGTGTTACCCCTTTCGTTTTTGGGCGAAAAATAAGTTTCTCCAATCTTCTCAAAACTCTGGATTATGATAGAGGGCTGTGAGACTTTGACCTGAGTGCAAAAAAGGAGGCTCTAGACCCTTCCAGAGCTGAGATATCGAAATTCAAAATTTCGCCCCGAAAAAAAAACGACAGTGTTACCCCTTTCGTTTTTTTTTTTTGGGCGAAAAATTAAGTTTCTCCAATCTTCTCAAAACTCTGGATTATGATAGAGGGCTGTGAGACTTTGACCTGAGTGCAAAAATGGAGGCTCTAGACCCTTCCAGAGCTGAGATATCGAAATTCAAAATTTCGACCCGAAAAAAAAACGACAGTGTTACCCCTTACGTTTTTTTTTTTTTTCGGGCGAAAAATTAAGTTTCTCCAATCTTCTCAAAACTCTGGATTATGATAGAGGGCCATGAGACTTTGACCTGAGTGCAAAAATGGAGGCTCTAGACCCTTCCAGAGCTGAGATATCGAAACTCAAAATTCGACCCGAAAAAAAAACGACAGTGTTACCCCTTACGTTTTTTTTTTTCGGGCGAAAAATTAAGTTTCTCCAATCTTCTCAAAACTCTGGATTCTGATAGAGGGCCATGAGACTTAGACCTGAGTGCAAAAATGGAGGCTCTAGACCCTTCCAGAGCTGAGATATCGAAATTCAAAATTTCGACCCGAAAAAAAAACGACAGTGTTACCCCTTCGTTTTTTTCATTTTCGGGCGAAAAATTAAGTTTCTCCAATCTTCTCAAAACTCTGGATTATGATAGAGGGCTGTGAGACTTTGACCTGAGTGCAAAAATGGAGGCTCTAGACCCTTCCAGAGCTGAGATATCGAAACTCAAAATTTCGACCCGAAAAAAAAACGACAGTGTTACCCCTTTCGTTTTTTTTTTTGGGCGAAAAATTAAGTTTCTCCAATCTTCTCAAAACTCTGGATTCTGATAGAGGGCCATGAGACTTTGACCTGAGTGCAAAAATGGAGGCTCTAGACCCTTCCAGAGCTGAGATATCGAAACTCAAAATTTCGACCCGAAAAAAAAACGACAGTGTTACCCCTTTCGTTTTTTTTTTTTGGGCGAAAAATTAAGTTTCTCCAATCTTCTCAAAACTCTGGATTCTGATAGAGGGCCATGAGACTTAGACCTGAGTGCAAAAATGGAGGCTCTAGACCCTTCCAGAGCTGAGATATCGAAACTCAAAAATTTCGACCCGAAAAAAAAAACGACAGTGTTACCCCTTTCGTTTTTTTTTTTTGGGCGAAAAATTAAGTTTCTCCAATCTTCTCAAAACTCTGGATTATGATAGAGGGCCATGAGACTTTGACCTGAGTGCAAAAATGGAGGCTCTAGACCCTTCCAGAGCTGAGATATCGAAACTCAAAATTTCGACCCGAAAAAAAAAACGACAGTGTTACCCCTTCGTTTTTTTTTTTTGGGCGAAAAATTAAGTTTCTCCAATCTTCTCAAAACTCTGGATTCTGATAGAGGGCCATGAGACTTTGACCTGAGTGCAAAAATGGAGGATCTAGACCCTTCCAGAGCTGAGATATCAAAATTTCAACCCGAAAAAAAAACGACAGTGTTACCCCTTTCGTTTTTTCGTTTTCAGGCGAAAAAGTAAGTTTCTCCAATCTTCTCAAAACTCTGGATTATGATAGAAGGCCATGAGACTTTCACCTGAGTGCAAAAATTGAGGCTCTAGACCCTTCCAGAGCTGAGATATCGAAACTCAAAATTTCGACCCGAAAAAAAAAACGACAGTGTTACCCCTTTCGTTTTTTTTTTTTCGGGCGAAAAATTAAGTTTCTCCAATCTTCTCAAAACTCTGGATTCTGATAGAGGGCCATGAGACTTTGACCTGAGTGCAAAAATGGAGGCTCTAGACCCTTCCAGAGCTGAGATATCGAAACTCAAAATTTCGACCCGAAAAAAAAACGACAGTGTTACCCCTTCGTTTTTTTTTTTTTGGGCGAAAAATTAAGTTTCTCCAATCTTCTCAAAACTCTGGATTCTGATAGAGGGCCATGAGACTTAGACCTGAGTGCAAAAATGGAGGCTCTAGACCCTTCCAGAGCTGAGATATCGAAACTCAAAATTTCGACCCGAAAAAAAAAACGACAGTGTTACCCCTTACGTTTTTTTTTTTTTGGGCGAAAAATTAAGTTTCTCCAATCTTCTCAAAACTCTGGATTCTGATAGAGGGCCATGAGACTTAGACCTGAGTGCAAAAATGGAGGCTCTAGACCCTTCCAGAGCTGAGATATCGAAACTCAAAATTTCGACCCGAAAAAAAAAACGACAGTGTACCCCTTTCGTTTTTTTTTTTTGGGCGAAAAATTAAGTTTCTCCAATCTTCTCAAAACTCTGGATTCTGATAGAGGGCCATGAGACTTAGACCTGAGTGCAAAAATGGAGGCTCTAGACCCTTCCAGAGCTGAGATATCGAAACTCAAAATTTCGACCCGAAAAAAAAACGACAGTGTTACCCCTTACGTTTTTTTTTTTTGGGCTAAAAATTAAGTTTCCCCAATCTTCTCAAAACTCTGGATTCTGATAGAGGGCCATGAGACTTAGACCTGAGTGCAAAAATGGAGGCTCTAGACCCTTCCAGAGCTGAGATATCGAAACTCAAAATTTCGACCCGAAAAAAAAACGACAGTGTTACCCCTTTCGTTTTTTTTTTTTTCGGGCGAAAAATTAAGTTTCTCCAATCTTCTCAAAACTCTGGATTCTGATAGAGGGCCATGAGACTTAGACCTGAGTGCAAAAATGGAGGCTCTAGACCCTTCCAGAGCTGAGATATCGAAACTCAAAATTTCGACCCGAAAAAAAAAACGACAGTGTTACCCCTTACGTTTTTTTTTTTTTGGGCGAAAAATCAAGTTTCTCCAATCTTCTCAAAACTCTGGATTCTGATAGAGGGCCATGAGACTTAGACCTGAGTGCAAAAATGGAGGCTCTAGACCCTTCCAGAGCTGAGATATCGAAACTCAAAAATTCGACCCGAAAAAAAAAACGACAGTGGTACCCCTTACGTTTTTTTTTTTTCGGGCGAAAAATTAAGTTTCTCCAATCTTCTCAAAACTCTGGATTCTGATAGAGGGCCATGAGACTTAGACCTGAGTGCAAAAATGGAGGCTCTAGACCCTTCCAGAGCTGAGATATCGAAACTCAAAAATTCGACCCGAAAAAAAAACGACAGTGGTACCCCTTACGTTTTTTTTTTTGGGCGAAAAATTAAGTTTCTCCAATCTTCTCAAAACTCTGGATTCTGATAGAGGGCCATGAGACTTAGACCTGAGTGCAAAAATGGAGGCTCTAGACCCTTCCAGAGCTGAGATATCGAAACTCAAAAATTCGACCCGAAAAAAAAACGACAGTGGTACCCCTTACGTTTTTTTTTTTTTGGGCGAAAAATTAAGTTTCTCCAATCTTCTCAAAACTCTGGATTCTGATAGAGGGCCATGAGACTTAGACCTGAGTGCAAAAATGGAGGCTCTAGACCCTTCCAGAGCTGAGATATCGAAACTCAAAAATTCGACCCGAAAAAAAAAACGACAGTGGTACCCCTTACGTTTTTTTTTTTCGGGCGAAAAATTAAGTTTCTCCAATCTTCTCAAAACTCTGGATTCTGATAGAGGGCCATGAGACTTAGACCTGAGTGCAAAAATGGAGGCTCTAGACCCTTCCAGAGCTGAGATATCGAAACTCAAAAATTCGACCCGAAAAAAAAACGACAGTGGTACCCCTTACGTTTTTTTTTTTTGGGCGAAAAATTAAGTTTCTCCAATCTTCTCAAAACTCTGGATTCTGATAGAGGGCCATGAGACTTAGACCTGAGTGCAAAAATGGAGGCTCTAGACCCTTCCAGAGCTGAGATATCGAAACTCAAAAATTCGACCCGAAAAAAAAACGACAGTGGTACCCCTTACGTTTTTTTTTTTTGGGCGAAAAATTAAGTTTCTCCAATCTTCTCAAAACTCTGGATTCTGATAGAGGGCCATGAGACTTAGACCTGAGTGCAAAAATGGAGGCTCTAGACCCTTCCAGAGCTGAGATATCGAAACTCAAAAATTCGACCCGAAAAAAAAAAACGACAGTGGTACCCCTTACGTTTTTTTTTTCGGGCGAAAAATTAAGTTTCTCCAATCTTCTCAAAACTCTGGATTCTGATAGAGGGCCATGAGACTTAGACCTGAGTGCAAAAATGGAGGCTCTAGACCCTTCCAGAGCTGAGATATCGAAACTCAAAAATTCGACCCGAAAAAAAAACGACAGTGGTACCCCTTACGTTTTTTTTTTTTTGGGCGAAAAATTAAGTTTCTCCAATCTTCTCAAAACTCTGGATTCTGATAGAGGGCCATGAGACTTAGACCTGAGTGCAAAAATGGAGGCTCTAGACCCTTCCAGAGCTGAGATATCGAAACTCAAAAATTCGACCCGAAAAAAAAACGACAGTGGTACCCCTTACGTTTTTTTTTTTCGGGCGAAAAATTAAGTTTCTCCAATCTTCTCAAAACTCTGGATTCTGATAGAGGGCCATGAGACTTAGACCTGAGTGCAAAAATGGAGGCTCTAGACCCTTCCAGAGCTGAGATATCGAAACTCAAAAATTCGACCCGAAAAAAAAACGACAGTGGTACCCCTTACGTTTTTTTTTTCGGGCGAAAAATTAAGTTTCTCCAATCTTCTCAAAACTCTGGATTCTGATAGAGGGCCATGAGACTTAGACCTGAGTGCAAAAATGGAGGCTCTAGACCCTTCCAGAGCTGAGATATCGAAACTCAAAAATTCGACCCGAAAAAAAAAACGACAGTGGTACCCCTTACGTTTTTTTTTTTCGGGCGAAAAATTAAGTTTCTCCAATCTTCTCAAAACTCTGGATTCTGATAGAGGGCCATGAGACTTAGACCTGAGTGCAAAAATGGAGGCTCTAGACCCTTCCAGAGCTGAGATATCGAAACTCAAAAATTCGACCCGAAAAAAAAACGACAGTGGTACCCCTTACGTTTTTTTTTTTTTGGGCGAAAAATTAAGTTTCTCCAATCTTCTCAAAACTCTGGATTCTGATAGAGGGCCATGAGACTTAGACCTGAGTGCAAAAATGGAGGCTCTAGACCCTTCCAGAGCTGAGATATCGAAACTCAAAAATTCGACCCGAAAAAAAAACGACAGTGGTACCCCTTACGTTTTTTTTTTTTCGGGCGAAAAATTAAGTTTCTCCAATCTTCTCAAAACTCTGGATTCTGATAGAGGGCCATGAGACTTAGACCTGAGTGCAAAAATGGAGGCTCTAGACCCTTCCAGAGCTGAGATATCGAAACTCAAAAATTCGACCCGAAAAAAAAACGACAGTGGTACCCCTTACGTTTTTTTTTTTCGGGCGAAAAATTAAGTTTCTCCAATCTTCTCAAAACTCTGGATTCTGATAGAGGGCCATGAGACTTAGACCTGAGTGCAAAAATGGAGGCTCTAGACCCTTCCAGAGCTGAGATATCGAAACTCAAAAATTCGACCCGAAAAAAAAAACGACAGTGGTACCCCTTTCGTTTTTTTTTTTTCGGGCGAAAAATTAAGTTTCTCCAATCTTCTCAAAACTCTGGATTCTGATAGAGGGCCATGAGACTTAGACCTGAGTGCAAAAATGGAGGCTCTAGACCCTTCCAGAGCTGAGATATCGAAACTCAAAAATTCGACCCGAAAAAAAAACGACATTGGTACCCCTTACGTTTTTTTTTTTTCGGCTGAAAAATTAAGTTTCTCCAATCTTCTCAAAACTCTGGATTCTGATAGAGGGCCCTGAGACTTAGACCTGAGTGCAAAAATGGAGGCTCTAGACCCTTCCAGAGCTGAGATATGGAGATCCCACATAGCATTTATGCCATTATAAATATCTCAATATCTCAGCTCTGGAAGGGTCTAGAGCCTCCATTTCTCAGTCTCATGGCCCTCTATCAGAATCCAGAGTTTCAAGAAGATCAGAGAAACTCAAAATTTCGACCCCCCAAAAAAACCGACAGTGGTACCCCTTTCGTTTTTTTTTTTTTCGGGCGAAAAATTAAGTTTCTCCAATCTTCTTGAAACTCTTTATTCTGATAGAGGGCCATGGGTGCAAAAATGGACCTGAGTGTAAAAATGGAGCCTCGAGACCCTTCCAGACCTGAGATATTGAGATATTTATAATGGCATAAGTGCTACATGGGATCTCAATATCTCAGGTCTGGAAGGGTCTAGAGCCTCCATTTTTGCACTCAGGTCTAAGTCCCATGGCACTCTATCAGAATCCAGAGTTTTAAGAAGATCAGAGAAACCTTTTTTTTTTTTTTTTTGCACCGAAAAAGTCGACAGGGGTACCCCTTTGGGTTTTTTCGTGTCGAAATTGTGAGACCTGAGTGCAAAAATGGAGGCTTAGACCCTTCCAGTGCTGAGATATTGAGATCCCACATAGGATTTATGCCATTATAAAAACAGTGGGTTTGTGGACGGTGGAATTATGGGATGGCGCATGGTGCTACGGACTCAGGGGCCCCAGCTGAGTGCATTAAAATAGTTTTTATAACTAAAAAGAAAGTTTAATTAAAATGTCCAAAAAATCCACTAACCAAAACCCCATTCAATAGATTGCAGACGGGAATCGGGATTATGTCCAATTGCAGCTTATTGCCTGAAGGCCAGGGTTAGTACTTTTCAAAAATAGTGGGTTATTGGACAAATAGTGGGTTTGTGGGACGGGGGCGTGTCCGGGGACTCGTCCGATGCACACTGGAAATGACTCTAACACGAATGCGTTGATTATTCATAACAAAACAAACCTAGGAATCAAACAAATGTGCAATATATAAAGGAAAAACCTCACGATTAAAGTTGTAATGTTATAATGTTCAAGTTTTTGTTCTAAAAAAAGAAAGATGCACACAGACTCTTATATGACCAGATTGATTGATTGGAAGATATTTAGTTTGTTACAAACAATGTGCAATCTGTAAAACAAAACCCTCAAAATTATAGTTGAAATGGTATACTGCTGGAATTTTTTTGACCTTGAGAAAAAGCTTAAAGTATAGACCAACAAATTTTATGTTTATTAATTTATTTCATGTTGTTACATTTTTGGGAAGTACACCTGTTTTGACCTTATGTCCATTGGAATGGACAAAAAAAAATCACAATGAAAGCAATTATATAACTTTTTTTTTTTTTCATTTATAGAAGCCTCATGAGCTGGGAAAATGTACTTTTATATTTTTCAGAAACTTGAAACATAAGTCAGGTCTGAGGGGGTTAATGGATCATTCTTCTCCTCTGATCTTTTTTTTCTTTATTCCGCACATTCAAATCTTGAATGTAAAAGTGATTTGCATATCTTAACCTAATCAGGCTGTTCATTTATTTGCCTTGAAGTGGGTTTTATTATCTCTCTTCTTGAAAATGGAACTGCAGTGAAACACAACAATAAAAGCATGTTTAGTTTCTTTAGTGGGCCACTTGGTTATGTAGACTTGGCTACTATTGTTTGCACAATTTCAACTGGTTCACCCAAAAATAAAAAATTCTGTCATCATTTACCCTCTCAAGTTGATCCAAGTATGAATTTTTTTCTTATGCTGAACACAAATTCAAAATAGCTTCGTCTGTGTTCAGCAGAAGAAAGAAGTTCATGTTTGAAACACCATGAGAGTGAGTAAATTGACATAGGCCTAATTTAAATTTTTCGGTGAACTATCCCTAGGTATGCAAGCATATTGCCATCTAGTGGACAAAGGTGAGTCCATTGCATCTGTTTACATAATCATGGTGTTGCCATTTTGATACAAAAGCTGTTGTGTAGAACTTTAAAAATAGGCTAATCATTCATAAGCATATGATTAAGAGACCAGTTTATGTACTTCACTATTAAGTACAGAAATACATATGTTTCTTCTGACTATTTCAGTTAATCTACATTAAATGTGTGCATTTTTTCTACTTTTTAAACCAAAAGAAATAGCACAAAACCCTTCTGAAATAAAAGGTGTCTTGTTGTTTAAAAAACATGAATGAAAACGAATAATAATAAATATTGAAACAACACTGACCTTTTAAATCGGCTTTATTTTAACTATTAATGTTTAATTTTTAGTGCTTCAGCTTAATCTCATTTCAATGTGTTTCATCTTTTTATATTTCATTTCAACTTTATTTTGATTAACACAAATTTGTTAATAGTTTTATTTAACAATAACAACCCTGAATAGAATAATGCTAAGGGAAACCTTTATGTAGGCTAAGTATAATGGGAATAATAATAATTATTAATCATGCAATATGTCATTATATCTTTTTCAAAATCTATTTAGTATGAAATAATGGTATAACAATGTTCTAAAGTGATTAAAAGATGTTGAGAAACACAGGAGAAGGAACTTAGGAAAAGGACGAAAAAATAAACGAAAACCCACGCAATCAGTTTTGTCCCTCTACGGACACTGTTGCTTGCGGTACGTAGAGTTTGACGTCAACCAAACCGGTGAATTTTGAATTACGGGCGCGTTTTTCAGCATCTCTATTGTAATTAAAAATAAATGTTTCACATTATCTATATATGTTATATTACGAATTGTGGTTTATTTTTTTGTGTTTAATTGGTTGTGTAACGTATAGCGTGACTAAACTTTTGTCTAACGTCTGTCGTACGAATTGTGCTGTTGCTAACAAAAATATAATCATTTATTCTTTCATTTAGACAATGGAGGCCAACAAAGAATCACCTGGTGCCTTTAAAACGCCTTGCAAGCCTGCAAAAGTGAAAAGTCCAGGTAGAGTGCCGGTATTTAAACGTTTGATACTATAAGTTATTATTTACAAGTTATATTTTCTTTCTCATCATCGAGATGGTTTTGATCCAAATGTGGTCGTTGGTTAAAGTAAGTTAACTTTAGTTAAAACTATCTTCAATGTGTTGTTTGTTATCAGTCGGTGCATGTGGAACCCCGGTCACCATTCCTGCCTCTCCCTTCATGAAGAAGCTCGGCTGCGGGACTGGAGTCAATGTCTATCTCATGAACAGGTTCATGTATAATATTTGATGTATATTTGTACTACCTAACGTTACTCCATGTGAATGTAATGGTTAATGTACAATTTGAAACATCTATGATAATGTTATCATCAGGATGGGCAAGCAAAATCATTCACCATGGGCCATTAAGAAGATCAACAGCAAGTGTGAAAAAAGTCAAATGAATGTTTATCAGAAGCGTCTGAGCGAGGAGGCAAAGGTCTTAAAAGACCTGCACCACCCCAATATTGTTGGCAAGTATTTCTTTAAAATATTACAGGTAAAGTTAAATATAAGGATTATAAGTCAAATGTCTTTTTTGTAATTATTTTTTTAAGGCTTCAGAGCTTTTACCACAGCAAAGGACGGCTCCAAGTGTCTAGCGATGGAGTACGGTGGAGAGCAGTCTCTGAATGACCTCATTGAGAAAAGAAATGAAGAGGGTCTTCAGGCATTTCCAGTGGCCACTATTGAAAAAGTTGCTCTTCACGTCGCACGTGGTTTACAGGTGTGGTTGTGGGTCATTTGTAAATGTACTTTTAAGGCCTGTTCACACCCAGTACAATAACTAAACTAAGGCTGTTGATGTTTTTAAGGCCTTGTTGCACCAAGGACAATTACTATATAACAAAGATATAGTTTTAAAAGTCGTTCTAAGTGTAAAACAATAGCAGAGCCCACACCATAACAATAATGATAACTGCACAGAGGAACGATATTGTTGGAATCATTTTCACAACGATATTTTCCAGCTGGTGAGTATGGAAACTTTATTCCACCATGGAATAAAAAATACCAATGCTAATTGTGACTTTTTTCCCCCATCAGAATTATGAGGTATAAACTCACAATTGCGAGTTACAAAGTCAGAAGAACTGCGAGATATAAACTTGAAATTCTGAAAAAATAGTCGCAATTGTGAGGGAAAAGAGTCAGAATTGCTAGTTATAAAGTCCAGTTTTAAGAAGTTAACAAATATCACAATTCTGATATTTTCCTGCAATAATTCAGACTTTTTCTCAGAATTGCGAGATGTAAAGTCACAATTACCTTTTATTTTTTATTCAGTGGCAGAATCAAGCATCTATATAATTCATTTGGATTTTAGAGCCAGATGATATAACTGCAGCACATACTTATAAATACACAACGATATTGGGTGTAGGTGTAGACACTAATATTGTTAACGTTATAATTATCATCCTTGTGTGAACAGGACTTTACATAATAATTACATTTGATTTTGGAAAAAGTTGTAATCTACAACTGTTTTAGTGTTGTCATTCTTCAGTATCTGCATAATGAGAAAAGGCTTTTGCATGGAGACATGAAGTCATGCAATGTTGTCATCAAGGGCGACTTTGAAAGCATCAAAATCTGCGATGTTGGTGTGTCACTGCCACTGGATGAAAACATGCAGGGTATGAAAAGATTTAACATGATTAATTTACCTCCTTTTTTTAAGATCCACTATATTAAATTATAATTTCAAACCTATCTTTCCTCAGTGAGCGATCCAAAGGCCCATTACATCGGAACGGAGCCGTGGAAACCTAAGGAAGCCTTGGAGGATGGGATTATAACAGACAAAGCTGATATCTTTGCATATGGACTCACGCTGTGGGAGATGATGACACTTTCTGTTCCTCACCTGGAGTTGCTGGACACTGAGAGTGGTGATGATGGTAAAGTTACTGTAATCAAATCCATGTGATGTTTTATAATATCCTATAGCGAGTAGATTTAACACTTTTTCAAATCATCTATTCTGTCTTTTTCTTAGATGACTCCTTCGATGAGGATGGTTTTGATGAAGATGCGTATTATGAGAGGCTGGGAACTCGACCGGCTTTGGACGCAGCTACTCTTGGAGGGTCTTACCAGAAGATGGTGGAGCTCTTCTGTCTCTGTACTGAGGAAGACCCTCATAAAAGACCCTCTGCAGCTCACATCGTTCAGGTGCTGGAATTAAACAACCAGCTTTGTGACAAAAACAATGTCATTGTAATTGATTAAATTCACTAATCCATTCCCATCAATGTAAAATATATTGGTATGTTTACAGGTTGGGTCTGTTTTCTGCTCTGCTTTTGTGTCTATAATTTTACTTTGTGAACTGTTTCTTTGTCACATTGTAAATATTTTTCTGTTGAGGATTTTGTCATGTTAAATATGTTCATATGTACTCTATTGACGTTCAGGCATTTCCTAGATACTGTAGTTATAGTGCAATTTGAATTAAAGTGTCTATTTGAACTATGGTCTGTCTATAAAATCAGCACACCTGACTCATTGCTTGATGAGAATATAAGTTCTTACTGACACGCTTATTTTTTGGGGTTCAACTTAGAAATTAAGAAACCCTGGTTTAAGAGGTGGTTCAGGGGGTTAGTACCTTGCAATTACTTATGGAACAGAACTAATAAAAAGTTTTTGATTTAAGATTTTTTATTATTCAAGTTTGAAACCTATGCTCAATTTAAAGCATTTAGCTAATTCTTGTTGAATGCATACAAGTTCGTATGGGCAGACAAATTGGGGAAAAAAAAACTATTAGAAATATATTTTAAAATGTCATTGCACCACAAAACTATATAAAGTGAAAACTTAGTGATCAGTCACCTAAGCTGTATAACTCAACTTGATTCATAATTACAAGACAAAATACATGAACAAGACCATTTATTTTAAAAAAATATGTACAAAGAGAGTAGCAGTTCAACCGAACGTTTTTGCTCATTTTACAACCAACTTTAAGGAATTATGACAGCCTAATTTTCCAAACAGGAATCTTTAGAACCTGATAGCTTACAATAATCAGCCAGTATTTGTGCTGAAGTAAAACATGCCTTAAATATGAATTTGTGAACTCGGCATTAAAGGCAAAACATCAATCTCTAAAACACAGTAAAATGAGATGCTCATCATATTAGGCTGAACTTCACTTGAACGTATAACTTTTTTTTTTTTTAATCTATTAAAAACTCTGTAAAAACTTACAAACGCATTAACAAATGCAGTCAAACTAAAACCAAGTGTAGTTGTTTTTCCTTTAACAGTTTAACTGATGAAGTTGTACACCAAAAATGTTGGTGTCTGGCAGTATTTTGTAGCAAACAGCTTCCCCTCTGGTGTTGGGTCAGAAAAAGGCAATTTCTTCTTTGGTCAGATGGCTCCCGTACATGAAAGAATTCCTGATTTGGTAAGAAACAATAGTTTTATATACCTAAAGTAATGTATGCTAACTCCCACTATAAGACCTTTCATCTTATTAATGCACTGAAAATGTTTGGTACCTGACAGTGTCCATAAGGCGAGTGGCGATGCCCTTCCTCCTCATCAGACTGAAGACCCAGATGCGACTGACGCCACAGAGGGCCTTTTCCGGCACGGTAGAGCAGCACCAAGCTCTGTGGCGCTCCATGAAATCCTCCTTGTTCATGTCTTTGGGTTTCTCTGGCTGCTCCAGCACACGAAAGGCCTGGAAAACATTGGTTCAGTAATATCAGTTTTACTTTAGTTCATCACTGCCATTCTGAGGTAAAGTCTTCAGGTAGACCAAGACTCACCTGTCTAATACTCTCAGCCACCAGACATCCCACAACCATTCTGTCACTGTTAATGAACAGGTAGGTTTTAGCCGAGCTCGGGCTACTCAGTGTGATCTGCTGAAAGCCCAACTCACTGTCCGCGATCCGTCTCACGTCCTCTGCCTGGAACAAAGCAGTAAAAGTTAGAAAATATTGATTTAGCTTGGCAGAAGAAGTGTTTAAGCTCTAACCAACTACCAGCATACCTTTTTTGTGGCATACTTTGGATCCTCAGGAAGAACAAGAATAATCTTTCCATCCCAGAACTCTGCCACAACCCTCTCCTTTTTCCAACCCTAAAACATACAAATTCATGTGACATTGCAACATTTTTGTAGCAGAATCGGTAAACTGTAGGGCTGGGTATTGACACAAATTTCACAATTCGATTTCGATTCACAAGCTTGCAATTCGATTCGATTTCGATTCAATATTGATTATTTTAGATATCAGTTACAATAAATGGCAAATTTTCTCAAGGAAATCAAATCTCTTAACTAATGCTGTAAACTGTGGGAGTCTAGTTGTACCCTATAGGCTTCATTAGCCTAATATGAAAGTAATAATGAACTGTTTTGTAGCTATACAAACGCTTAAATTACACTTTTATTTATTTTTATAATAGGAAGATTGTATGAGATATAAACATTTAAATGGTGGCTGTCATAAAAACTTCAATATTGAAGAACATTAAGATTATAATGCATATGTAATATGGTGTATATATTTTGCAAAATGCTCCTCTCTAGAGTTATTTTTTGAATTTCTAAAGAAAATGGACGTGATTTGAAAATTGAGACTGTTTCATATCAATAGTAACAAAGGACAAAGATTATTGCGATTTTTTGGATGCGCGCAGCCGCGAGACAATGTTTCCATTCATTCAAATGAAACAGGATGACTAATCAATTCTTGAGATTTAAGAATCGATATTGGTTCGTAAAAATGAGAATCGATTAATATCGAGAAATCGATATTTATTACCCAGCCCTAGTAAACTGCATTGATGACGACATCATGACGGCTCACCACAAACTTAATGGTGTCCAAGAAGCGCTGATGGAACTGCGTGTGCTGGAAGTTGTCCTCGGGACTATCTGTGCTGTACAGCATCCCACAGGACCCGCATGAAGTAGCGCCAAACTGCTTTTGACCAGCATCCTAAAGAGCAGACACATTAACCATTAACAAGAGGTGAAGAACCACACATTTATTTCCATTTAACAACTGCACCTTCTACTCACAATGATGAGCTGGTTATCCGTTTGCTTCTTCATCTCTCTTCTCAAAGCACTCCTCTCTTTGGCCTTGAAAGCAGGAGTGCCAGTCAGAGCAGGAGTGCTGGTGTTCAGTGGTGGTGACAAAATCCCTTTTTTCTGAGATCTAAGACCAAGAAAGAACAACTAATAAGGTTCAAGTTTATTGCCTTTACATGGTCATGACATTAAAGGAGAACTCTGTTGCAAAATGAACCTTTGGTCTAAATTACACATCGGTACCTAGTCGATCGGTACCTAGTTTAACTATGAAAAAGAATATAACAAAGCAAAATCAAGGTAATTAGTTATTATATCACACTAGTTTTATAGAGCTATACATTTGATTGTTTACAATATTTTGCCACAACTGCATTAGGGGAAATATTAGTATATGATGGACTTACCTTTTAGTGCCAAAGATGGGATATACAGTAGACTCTTCTAAACAGAGAGTAATAATAATAAATCATCTTTTAAAAAATATCAGATTTTATTGACCGTTTTCATACACACACACATATATGTGATGTATATGTAAACAGTCAATAATATATAGATTTATACACACACACACACACATATATATATATATATATATATAGAAAGATCATTTGTAGATTAATAGTATGTAGTTAATTTACCTTAATTTATACGATTATCAAAAAAAATATTAGTTAGGCTATTTAATATTAAATTATTTTCTAATTAGAAACTAGTAGGCAGAGAGATAGATAGATAGACAGATAGATAGATAGATAGATAGATAGATAGATAGATAGATAGATAGATAGATAGATAGATAGATAGATAGATAGATAGGAGGATTTTAAGTTACCATCATCATCATGAGAGCTGTTGTGTTCTGATGGAATGTCGCTCACATCAAACACTGAATCAGTTTTAGAGGGCGAATCCTGAAAAACATTTTCATTTTGAGAAACAGATAATGAAAGCTTTGAAGTTATTAACAGATAATTCAATAGTTCAATCTTACCTGGTTACCAGCTTCAAAGGAATTGTTTGGGGTAACAGATCTCCTCAAAATCACCTTCAAGTCTTTAGTAATACCATGCAAATCAGCCAGGACCAGAGGAGACATATTCTCTGGACTTCTCAGCACTTGTTTTGACTCGCT
>NW_024121739.1:0-15142 GCF_016745375.1 Pimephales promelas
ACATTTTACTTTTTATAAGCTTTCTACCCATCTTAATAGAACATATTGGTTAGAAAAAATGTATGTGTGCTTAGAACACATTATATACTAACAAATACTAATGAGTTTACAATGACTTTATTTTATTATGCATTGCACAGTTTAGTCGCACATTGCAACATACGCCTGTGGGGTGCTAAAGCCAGTGTAATTCTCTATAGAGCTCCTCTGTTTAATTCCACTGGTGTGTTCCAGATGTGTCCTCTGTCCTTTGTGTCACGGTGGGGCTAATTGTAGTGTTTTCTATTTTTCTTTGAGTTGCCACATTCCCATAAGTACCATTTCTGGGCAAAACCACTAATTACCTCATGTAATTAGACATAAATTGTGGTGCGCAACACTGTCAAATTGACTTTAGTCGGCGTCAACCTACTATGTTTAAAGAGTGCTACAGATATAGATTTATCAGCAGAAAGGACTGTTTTTTAATTAAATGGATTAGGGTAATTCATGTTAAGAGTGCCACAACAAACATATGCTAATTAACACTAGGTGACATCAGAAATGTGCTACACATAGAAAAGGTCATTATCATATAATATAATCATTTAATCCTTAAAGAAAAAGGTTTGTGTGGTAATTATGCCCTCGTGGCCATTTTGCATGAGGTAAAGTCCCCGTTTTGTTTGTTTTAGTGCACTTTGGGGAAATTATTTGCTTTATTGATGACAGTCTCAATTACAACAACATTGAAATCAACTTTCAAGTTAGAAAAGTCCAATTCATTCAATAAGAATGAGACTGTTTCTCAGGCCAAAAATGTGTGTCTTGTCATTTGCTAAAAATTGCTTAAATCACCTTTCTTTCCCATTCTGACATTCAGTTTGGAGTTCAGGAGATTGTCTTGACCAGGACCACACCCCTAAATGCATTGAAGCAACTGCCATGTGATTGGTCGATGATTAGATATTGCATTAATGAGAAATTGAACAGGTGTTCCTAATAATCTTTTGATGTGAGTGTGTAAATTAATGAATAATATGTGTATATATTATATTATATAATAAATAATTTGTTATAGCTTTTCAATATGAATAAGTTAGTATGATTAGCTATACCAAAATATTTACATGATATACAGTCTAAAGAAAAATCATAAATAAGAAATGGATGTGGTGTTGTAGTTATGTAATTTGCACTAAAGGTTAATGAAGCTTATTGTCAGGCCAACTGTTTGTGTGCATGTGTACATAAACTTGCTGCAGGACACATCACCGTGTTATGCTTCACAATCGCTCTCTAAAGCCGAAGGCAGGCAACGTCGCAGTGTGTGCTGCAATTTTGAAAGAGACACTATTAGGTTTCTCCAGGGACATTTGTGTTTTATTTATGGTCAGTGGATAGAGTGGTGGTAAGACTTGCATTTCATTTTGTCCTAAAAATTCCTTAGGAGAAAAATTAAAATCACTGCTGACATTATGTAGTCTTTTGGAAATTGATGACAATTCCTGAAATATTATATACGGTACATACACTATTATTTTATTGTTGTTGTTTTTTTTAATTTAGTTTTTTTATGCGACAATGTAAAGTTGAACCAGCATAATACAGCATGGCTCTTTTATGCCTGATTATGGAGACAAATCTAGGGAATAAATCTTGTGAAATATGAGTTTGTGTATGCAATTTACACACACATCATGCTTTCACCATTACTGTACAGTTCTTCCTCTGTTTCTTCTGGATGTTGCCTGTATTGGGCATTAGAAGATGTACAACCATCCCTATCACCAGTGTTGTCGTCGAGACCACCTCACTCGAGTCCGAGTCGACACCGAGACCAGAGAGAGTCGAGTCCGAGTCAAGACCGAGTCCATAGAGAGGTCAAGTCCAGGCCAGAGAACGGTCGAGTCCGAGTCGAGACCGAGACCAGTGAGGGTGATTACCTAATTTACTTTTTATTTACTTAGAGAAATCCTTTTTATTTTACTGAATTTACTTAGAGGTTAAAAAATGATCAGTTTAGGGTAAAAAGGCCACATAGTAGGTGGTGTTAAAAGTAATCTTATTACAATTTGTCATGCGCAGTTGCGCCACTAGAAAATCACCAATCACTGGGCGTGTCAATCAATTTAAAGAAATTTTATTAAACATACATTAATAATCATGAAAAATATATTGAATTGAACTCGAGTGGACTCGGGAATATTCCGAGTCCTAAAAAAAAAAATGTTCGAGTACGAGTCAATTCCGAGTCCAAATGCACACGAGTCCATGACAAGACCATTAAAATATGGTTTCGAGGACCGAGCCGAGCAGACGTCCGGTCTCGAGTACTACAAACACTGCCTATCACAGAGAGAAAACACTAGTATTTTACAAGATGGCGATTTTGGGTGAATGGAACATATTAATTTTTGAAAAAAAGCTACCCCTGAACATAACCTTTCAGTGGAGCATAAGCAGTTCATATGAAAATGTACAAATGAGAATGTAAAATAGTTTCGAACAGACATGAGACTGTGTTGGTACAGTTTAACTCTTCATAAGCTTTACACCAAATGTTTCAATACTGACATTTGGGCTGGAAAGAAATCCTGTGTAGTGAAAATTACATTCTACTATACTTTTACTCTTTTGCAACGTATTCTCATCCTAGGGCTTCATTTAAACTGACACTTTTGACCATGCGTCTAATGTTGATGCATGTTTGGATGTTGACGCATGGTCAAAAGCGTCAGTTAGATGACGCCTTGGATGAGAACGGGCTGTCTTTTTCATACTCTTTTGCACATTAGAGTCACGTTGTGAGATATATAAAGAGAAATACATTTGCAATTTTTAAAAAATAAAATCACATTACGAGAACTAAAGAAACAAAGAAAAAGGCTGCATTTGTGGTTGTCTGGGCATAGTTGCAAAGAAGACGAGGTGAGCAGATCTATTTGCCAGCAGTCTTAGATTTTATTAACAAAAACCTCCAAACAAAATACTCAGGATACATACAATAGAAACAACAATAGGACAACCGTGACGAGAACAGACAATGAACCGAAAGAAACACAGAGCTTAAATAAACAACCAAACCAGTTAATGAAATGAAGTACACATAGCTATAGCCAAAACAGACAGAAACACTCATCCATTACAGTGATATGATTTTGTGAATAACAAGAAAGTCACAACTCAATATTAGAATGGATTACTGATGTAAATTAGTAATATTCTGTGATAAAAAGAATATCATATACCCTTATGTAACGGATTTTTTCAGTTGTTGTCTTAGTCTTGCTGAAAAAAACAATATACAAAAAAGAGATGTGAAACTTTTAAGCAGAGAAATACACAGTTTTTCAAGCCCGGCACGTCCATGTTTTGAGTACCATTACCTTTACAACCAGTGTTGTGCAGTGTTGGCAAGTTACTTCCAAACTGTAATACATTAGGTATTACTTGTTACTGTTATTTAAATGTAATTCATTACCTTACAAATATTACTGTCTCAGAATTGTAATGCGTTACATTACTCATGTATTACTTTTGAGTTACTTTCACCAAAATAACTAAGTAGAACTTAACATTGGGGCTGTAACGAAATGCAATATGAAACCGAAATCGCGATTCGCCACACGACTCAGATCCACGAACCTACAGAATCGCGACACACCTCTTCCAACTCCAGCGTTATTCTCCTTACCGTCCAGATCCAATGCTGCCTTATCTTTAAATTAGGCTATTAGTATTATTTGAAGTTAACATTATAAAATACGTAGACCTACACCACAAAACTAGGATAAATTATTCAAAATTGGGGAAGTCCAGCATTATGGACATGACATTTGCAGTCAAAACTTGAAATAAAAATTCTCAGAAAATACATGTATTGAAACGTATAGCTACTTCCTTAAAGGACTCCAGACATTAGACAAATATCAGTCTATGTTTTATTTTTAATATTAGGGAAAAGACACACATTCATGCGTGACAAAAAAAATAGGAGGCAAAATATATTTTTTGTAATTCTGTTAATTACACTGCGCAAATCGGATGAGGAAGGATTGGCTCTCCAGTCTCCATGGAACTTAAAATATTCATTTTATTTTAGTTTCGTCGTTCGCATTTATGAGGAAAAAACAATGTTACAGACGCGACCGCTCTGAACCGGCACTAAAAAAACTGCTTTAAAACTTTCACATAGTCTGTTGCCTTTAAGAAGTAAAAGCAGACAATACACTGTAATACAACAGTAATACAAGCCTCACTGAACATGTAACGAGTAAAATATTACTGAAAATTGATTAGTAATGCCTTACACTACTGCGTTACAGCAAAAAGTAATATGTTACTGTAATGTATTTCTTTTGTAATGCGTTACTCCCAACACTGGTGTTGTGCAAGTTACTTCCAAACTGTAATACATTAGGTATTACTTGTTACTGTTATTTAAAAGTAATTCATTACCTTACAATATTTACTGTCCAGAATTGTAATGCGTTACATTACTCATGTATTACTTTTGAGTTACTTTCACCAAAATAACTAAGTAGAACTTAACTTTTGGGCTGTAACGAAATGCAATATGAAACCGAAATCGCGATTCGCCACACGACTCAGATCCACGAACAGAATCGCGACACACCTCTTCCAACTCCAGCTTATTCTGCTTACCGTCCAGATCCAATGCTGCCTTATCTTTAAATTAGGCTATTAGTATTATTGAAGTTAACATTATAAAATACGTAGACCTACACCAAAAACTAGTGAGGATAAATTATTTAAATTGGGGAAGTCAGCATTATGGACATGACATTTTGCCAGTCAAAACTTGATATTAAAAATTCTCAGAAATTCATGTATTTGTCACAGGTCGAGGGGAGGAACGCTCGGGTGGGACCAACCACCCCCCTCTAACTGAGTCACCCACCGTGAGGAGCCGACACCACAGGCACACAACAGAGGACCCGGAGACAGAGACAAGTTTCAAAGGAGTAACAATCTTTATTCAACAAGGGTTTCTCACAGTTAAGAAAACTCTCGTCGATGTACATGATGGATCAGGGGGGTTGAAGCTTACTTCTCCCCAGCGGTGCTGCAGACTTCCAGACCCAAGAGTAAGTATGTCAGGTAAGGATTCTTCACGGTACAAAGTACTCTCGTTGGTGCACAATAATGGCAGTGGATTAAAAGCTTACTCTTCCCCAGCGGTGCTGCAGACCTCCAGACTCAGACAGTAAGTATGGCAGGGTAAGGATTCTTCAAGTACAGAATACTCTCGTTGGTGCACGATAATAAAGCAGTGGATTAAAAGCTTACTCTTCCCCCAGCGGTGCTGCGGACTTCCAGACTCAGACAGTAAGTATGGCAGGTAAGGATTCTTCACAGTACAGAGTACTCTCGTTGGTGCACGATAATAAAGCAGTGGATTAAAAGCTTACTTTTCCCCCAGCGGTGCTGCAGACTTCCAGACTCAGACAGTAAGTATGGCGGGTAAGGATTCTTCACAGTACAGAGTACTCTCGTTGGTGCACGATAATAAAGCAGTGGATTAAAAGCTTACTTTTCCCCCAGCGGTGCTGCAGACTTCCAGACTCAGACAGTAAGTATGGCAGGTAAGGATTCTTCACAGTACAGAGTACTCTCGTTGGTGCACGATAATAAAGCAGTGGATTAAAAGCTTACTTTTCCCCAGCGGTGCTGCAGACTTCCAGACTCAGACAGTAAGTATGGCAGGTAAGGATTCTTCACAGTACAGAGTACTCTCGTTGGTGCACGATAATAAAGCAGTGGATTAAAAGCTTACTTTTCCCCAGCGGTGCTGCAGACTTCCAGACTCAGACAGTAAGTATGGCAGGTAAGGATTCTTCACAGTACAGTACTCTCGTGGTGCACGGTAATGAAGCAGTGGATTAAACGATTACTTTATCAGCGTTGCTGTATACTTCTGGGCTCAAACAGTAAGTAGAACAGGTGAGGATATTCACAGTACACAGTACTCTCTCTTCAGTTCACAATAGGAGACAGTGAGTCATAAGGTTACTTTACCAGTGGGCTGTATGCTTCTGGGCTCAAACAGCAAGTAGAACAGGTGTGGATCTTCACAGTACAAAGTATTCTCTCCTCAGTTCACAGTAGGGCGACAGTGGGTTAAACGATTACTTTATCAGCGTTGCTGTATACTTCTGGGCTCAAACAGTAAGTAGAACAGGTGAGGATAGTCACAGTACACAGTACTCTCTCTTCAGTTCACAATAGGGGACAGTGAGTCATAACGAGTTACTTTACCAGTGGTGCTGTATGCTTCTGGGCTCAAACAGCAAGTAGAACAGGTGAGGATCTTCACAGTACAAAGTATTCTCTCCTCAGTTCACAGTAGGGCGACAGTGGGTTAAACGATTACTTTATCAGCGTTGCTGTATACTTCTGGGCTCAAACAGTAAGTAGAACAGGTGAGGATAGTCACAGTACACAGTACTCTCTCTTCAGTTCACAATAGGGAGACAGTGGGTTAAACGATTACTTTATCAGCGTTGCTGTATACTTCTGGGCTCAAACAGTAAGTAGAACAGGTGAGGATAGTCACAGTACACAGTACTCTCTCTTCAGTTCACTGTATCACTCTGGGCTTCTGACGGGGGCAGATATAATAACCTTCCACGAACGTGTAAGCATGGATGGGGGCCACTTCTCAACAAAGACACAGCACACTTGTGTTCACTTCAATTCCACAGCAATAAATCAATGTGTATCAATAAGGCAAAAGCACTGCAATTCACTCACACGATAGGGTTGGACAGAGGCCCCACTCCGGCCGTTGCGCTCGTTTACAGGGTTTTCACTTTTAATTCCTCCTCATCACACTCTGAAACACATATCCAACAGTCAGATCCACATTCACTGTATCCTCTTCAAGTGGTTCAAATGTTCATAAGATGAAAACAATTCACTTATCTTTCCTCTCTCCTTCCACAGCACAGATCCAGCCCTAGCTCGGCCCAGCAGTCTTCCCACAAACGATCAATCTGACCCAGCAAACTCGAATGGGCGATCTCCACACTCCAACGATTTTTCCAAGGAAGCCTGTATCCAGCACTGCCCAGAGTCAACCCTTTGGAATCTTGACACACTGTACACCCACCAACCGCGCTGCAAACACTCTCTAAATGCTCCTTTTATATTGTGGCTTATGAAACAGGAAGCCTGTGTGAGCGCCGCTCCTCTCTCTCTCACACCTGCCATGCATTAGCGCTAATCAGTACGGGCATGTTTCCATCACACCCGGAACCGTAGTGGAGTGTTGCACCCAATACGTTCCCCTAGGAAACTCAGGACTCTCAAGAAGGTTCCGTTTACTGAGCGATTTTGTCACCCGTGACATCCCCCCTTGCCAATCGGTTCCAGTCCCTGGAACTGGCGTCCCTCAATTCCATTCGCCGTACCTCTCAGGTGGTTGTCCTCGGGTGTTCCGTTGAGATCGTCGGGGTGGCGAGGGCAGAGCCGCTCTGGCTTCAACCTCAGGGTCCCTCGGGACCACAGCCCACCCTATCATAGGTGCCTCTAAGGCGGGTGGTGCACTTGGAGCCTCAGCCGCTAGTTTCGGGTAGTTCGGACAGGGACGGAGCAGGTTTCGATGGAGCACCCGTATTGGTCCGGGCTTCCCTTCGGGCCGTACAGAGTAGACGGGGGCATCAGGCCCTTGTCGTTGTTCCACCACATATGGCGTCGACTCCCAGCGGGCACTGAGCTTCCCTTTCCCTGGGCGCCGGTTGTCCCATACCAGCACTCGCTCCCCAGGTAACAAAGGGGCCTCCCGGGCAGTCCGGTCGTATAGTCTCTTATTCTTGGCGGCTGCTGTACTCAGATGGTCTGAGACTCGTCGGTAGGCATTGAGCAGTTGGTGGTGGTGCCGATTTACCCAGTCAGTGGTACTATACCCTCTTTCTGCAGCCTCGGTCCCCATGAGCAAGTCCACAGGCAAGCGGAGGTGGCGCCCAAACATAAGGTAGGAAGGAGCATACCGGTGACACTGTGCACACTGTTGTTGTATGCTTGTAACAGCGAGGGAAGACTCTCGGCCCATTGGCCCTGTTGTTCACTCTCTAGGGTCCCCAGCAACCCCAGCAAGGTCTGGTTGAATCTTTCGCACCCTCCGTTACCCTGAGGGTGGTATGAGGTCGTATGGGTCTTTCGGCACCCATAGAGGCGGCTCAGCTCTTGGATGACCCGGGACTCGAAATTTGAACCTTGGTCCGAGTGTAGGGTTTCTGGGCAGCCAAAAGGTTGTATCACTGCTCTCCAAAGGGCGTTGGCTGTGGTAACTGCCGTTTGATCGACGGTGGGGACGGCCCAGGCATATTTAGTAAATAGGTCCGTCATGACCAGAATATTCTGGAATCGGTCTGTTGGTCGACCCAGAGTCAGGAAATCTATCCCTACGATATGCAGAGGTGCTTTCGGTCGCAGGGGGACCAATGGGGCTCGGACCTCCTTCCTGCGTTTGAACAAGGTACACCGTGGGCAGCTCTGAACAAATTCCTCAACTTTCTTTTCCATCCTAGGCCAGTGGAAATACCTCCTCAGCAGGGACAGTGTCCTCTCTTGGCCCTGATGGCCAGTATGGGTGTGATAGGCATTCAACAGCTCCGAAACTTGGCCCTCTGGTACAACAACTTGGTGTACAGTCTCCTGTGTGCGGGGATCCCGCCTTGAACGACAGATTACTCCTTCTCGGAGTTGCAGCCTCTTCCACTGTCTCAGAAGCTGTCGTACCCCCACCGTCTGAGACCGTCTTTCCTCTGCCCTCGGCATGTTTCCCTGTCGGAGGTACAACAGGAGCTGACCCAAATCTGCATCTCTCTGCTGCAGCTCTCTCCACCGTCCGGGGTCCCACCCCCAACTAGATGGAACAGACTCCGGGGCCCGGGAGCTTCCACCACGGCCACCAGCAGCTCATCTTCGGTACCAAGGGCACCGAGGGGTGCTTGATCGTCTCTCTGGGTGGCTGGGAGTCTGGACAGGGCATCTGCATTTACGTGCTCTCTGCCGGGACGATATTTTAGCTGGTAATCATAATTTGCTAGCTGTGCCACCCAGCGCTGCTCCACTGCCCCCAATTTAGCGGATTGCAAGTGTACTAAGGGATTGTTGTCTGTAATCACCGTTACCTTGGCTCCCCACAAGTAGTCTTTAAACTTCTCCGTCATGGCCCACTTCATCGCCAGTAGTTCGATTTTAAAGGAGCTATAGTTTGCAGCGTTTCGTTCGGCGGGATGTAAACTTCGACTTGCGTAAGCTATCACTCTCTCCACTCCTTGATGCTCTTGGGCCAGCACGGCCCCCAATCCTGCATTGCTGGCGTCAGTGTACAGGAGAAACGGCTGGGTGAAATCTGCATAGGCTAAGATTGGGGCCTTCAGGAGTTCCTGTTTAAGGTTCTGGAAAGCGGTCTCACAGGTGGAATCCCAGTGTACTGAGGGGGAGCCTTTACCACGGGCACGTCCAGTGCCAGCCAAGAGTTGGTTCAGTGGCTTAGCAAGCCCAGAGAATCCCTTTATAAAGCGACGATAATATCCCACAAAGCCCAGGAACGACCGCACCTGTCTTACTGTCCGGGGTGGCTCCCATCCTTGGACCGCCGCCACCTTCTCTGGGTCCGGGGAGATCCCTACAGCACTGACACGATGTCCCAAGAACTGCACCTCTTTCCGCAGTAACTGGCATTTTTCCGGCCTAAGCTTCAGCCCATATTTCTCCATGGCCCTGAAAACTCCTTCCAGATGATGCAGGTGAGTGTGGAAATCAGGGGAGAAGACGATCACATCGTCTAGGTAGACCAGCGTTGAGTCGACTAATTGTCCTCCTAGGCAGCGCTGCATCAGGCGTTGGAAAGTCGCAGGAGCGTTGCACAGACCGAACGGCATACGGTCCCATTCAAATAACCCAAACGGGGTGGTGAAAGCTGTCTTCTCCCTATCTCGGTCATCCACCTGCACCTGCCAGTATCCACTTGCCAGGTCCAATGTCGAGTACCATGCCGCTTGGGTAAGACTGGTGAGTGAGTCTTCAATCCGTGGCAACGGGAATGCATCTTTCTTCGTTACACTGTTAAGTTTGCGATAGTCGACGCAAAACCTCCAGGCTCCCGTCTTCTTCTGCACCAGAACGATGGGCGCAGCCCAAGGACTACTGCTTTCTCGGATGATTCTCCCTCCAGCATACCTTTCAACAGGGTGCGGACCTCGGTATAAAGAGGGGGGGCACCGGACGGTACCGCTCTCGACTAGGCGTCGCCTCACCAGTGGGTATTTGATGCTTCACCACCCCTGTGCAGCCATAGTCCTCTTCATGTTTTGAAAACACATGTTGCCACTTCCTCAAAAGCTCCTGAAGCTGTACCACTTGCTCCTCTTCCAGATTCTCACCCTTCAGGGACTCTCCCATCAGATGGGCCGGCATCCCTCCTCCAACCGAACCCAGTTCTACCTCAACAGGGCGGACGGCAACTTCCACCACCGCAGGGCTCACCTGTCTGAAGCAGACAGCTTGGTGCTCGTGCACCTGGGCAGGACGTACCGAGGAAACTCGGGCCAGACGTTGGTGTCGACGAAGGAGCACTGGGTAAGGATTTGTGTTCCGTACTTTTACTGAGACTCGCCCCGATGGACAACCGCCAGTCCGTGAGCCACTTCAACTGGCTGACAATCTTCGTGAGGCTCTACCAGGACACAGGTGCCTGATCCACGGGGTCTTGCGGGTACTCGGACCCAAAGAACGGTCTCACTCTGAGCTGGGATGGACAGAGCATACCTACAGGCAACTCGACCGATGTCTTCCCTCTCTTCTATGTGATTAGCTGCGTGCACTCTTTTACAATCGGCCAGAATTCGGTCCCAGTCCTGTTTTGCCGGTGACGGAGACATCCGAGCCGGCGGCCCCGAAACAATTCTTCCCAGCAATCCAGTATAACGTTCATCCCTAAAAGTGCTCGATGATTTCCCAAGCAATGATCTCGGACAATAACTACCCCTTTTTGTTGGACGGGGACCCCTGGACAAGAAAGTCTACCACGATGTACCCTGTGTAGGGGATGTCCAAACCATTGGCCCCCCGTAGGGTCAGCCTGGAAGCTTCAGTTGCTTGGAGCCGATGATCTGCGAACAACTCCTGGGCCAGGCTCTCCGAGAATAGCGTAACTTGAGACCCTGTGTCAACCAAACAGTCTATCGTGACTCCATTAGCTTGAACCTCCACGGTAGGGCAATGTCCCACCCAGTCATCTCGTGCAACAGGAACAGAAAGAGGGTCACACAAAGGGGTCCCGGCCACTTGACCCACAGTGGCCGGTGGAACTAAAAACCCCCTTGAGAACCCCGACGAAGCCCACACTGGCGACTGATATGTCCAGGATCTCCACAATTTATACAAATGGGCCTTCCTTGGTCGTCCCACTGGAACCGGGGCCCACAGGACGTAGGGGGCGGCGCAGAGGACCTCGCCCTTCCTCTGAATACGACCTCTCTCGCCCCACTGCTCCGCCTTCAACTCGTCCTCGACGAAGCTCACCCAGCAGGTTCCGGGATAATTCCGCCATCTGTCCCTTGACATCCTCCAACAGTTCGGCCCTCAGTTTCTGCTTCCAATCGCTCGGTTCGACAGGCGCAGGTCCACTGGCACTACTTGCTGCCACACAGACTGGTGTGCGAGTTACCTCTCCCTGGTCCAGTTCTAACGCCAAGGCCTCTTGTCGCAGAGCCTCAAAGGTCATAGTGGGGTCTCGTCGAAGCTGGAGTCGTATGCCCTGACGTACTGGCCCTTCACGCAGCCCCAAGACGAATTGATCTCGTAACAAGTCATCCCCTTCACCCAGTCCATGATCCGGTCGCCCCTTCAGCCAGCCAAACTGCTCCCGCAACTTCAAGGAGTATGCCCGCAGTGTCTGCGTAGGCCCCTGTTTATAGTTAAAGAACTGGGCACGAAGAGTGGCCACTGGGGTGGAGTCTCCATATAATCCGAACAAGAAATCGAAGATAGTTTTTGCGGTAGCACGTGTGGCTTCCGATGCAGCCAGAACTTCCCTTTTGGCTTCTCCTTCCAGCGACCCCAACACAAACTGTACTCTCTGTGCTGCACTCAGTCCCTGTAGTCCAGCCAGATACTCCGTCTGCGCCTTCCAATCCTGTAAGCTTAACTCCGATCCCGGTCCTCCATAGCGCTGCGCCCAGGGAGCTCCCATGAAGATCGGCATGACTTGAGGACGAGCCGCAGGTGCCTCTTCGTCCGCCATCGCGTACCTGTGGCCGCTACAACTCACGGTGTGTACCCTGCCGACTACGCCACTTTTGATGTCACAGGTCGAGGGGAGGAACGCTCGGGTGACCAACCACCCCCCCTCTAACTGAGTCACCACCGTGAGGAGCCGACACCACAGGCACACAACAGAGGACCCGGAGACAGAGATAAATTTCAAAGGAGTAACAATCTTTATTAAGCCAAGGTTTCTCACAGTTCAAGAGACTCTCGTCGATGTACGATGATGGAGCAGGGGGGTTGAAGCTTACTTCTCCCCAGCGGTGCTGCAGACTTCCAGACCCAAGAGTAAGTATGTCAGGTAAGGATTCTTCACGGTACAAAGTACTCTCGTTGGTGCACAGTAATGAAGCAGTGGATTAAAAGCTTACTCTTCCCCAGCGGTGCTGCAGACTTCCAGACTCAGACAGTAAGTATGGCAGGTAAGGATTCTTCACAGTACAGAGTACTCTCGTTGGTGCACGATAATAAAGCAGTGGATTAAAAGCTTACTTTTCCCCCAGCGGTGCTGCAGACTTCCAGACTCAGACAGTAAGTATGGCAGGTAAGGATTCTTCACAGTACAGAGTACTCTCGTTGGTGCACGATAATAAAAGCAGTGGATTAAAAGCTTACTTTTCCCCCAGCGGTGCTGCAGACTTCCAGACTCAGACAGTAAGTATGGCGGGTAAGGATTCTTCACAGTACAGAGTACTCTCGTTGGTGCACGATAATAAAGCAGTGGATTAAAAGCTTACTTTTCCCCCAGCGGTGCTGCAGACTTCCAGACTCAGACAGTAAGTATGGCAGGTAAGGATTCTTCACAGTACAGAGTACTCTCGTTGGTGCACGATAATAAAGCAGTGGATTAAAAGCTTACTTTTCCCCAGCGGTGCTGCAGACTTCCAGACTCAGACAGTAAGTATGGCAGGTAAGGATTCTTCACAGTACAGAGTACTCTCGTTGGTGCACGATAATAAAGCAGTGGATTAAAAGCTTACTTTTCCCCAGCGGTGCTGCAGACTTCCAGACTCAACAGTAAGTATGAACAGGTAAGGATTCTTCACAGTACAGAGTACTCTCTTTGGTTCACGATATAAAGCAGTGGATTAAAAGCTTACTTTTACCAGCGGTGCTGCATGACTTCCAGGCTCAAACAGTAAGTATGAACAGGTAAGGATCTTCACAGTACAGAGTACTCTCGTTGGTGCACGATAATAAAGCAGTGGATTAAAAGCTTACTTTATCAGCGGTGCTGCAGACTTCCGGCTCAAACAGTAAGTAGGCAGGTGAGGATATTCACAGTACAGAGTACTCTCTTGGTTCACAGGTAATGAAGCAGTGGATTAACGATTACTTTTATCAGCGTTGCTGTATACTTCTGGGCTCAAACAGTAAGTAGAACAGGTGAGGATCTTCACAGTACACAGTACTCTCTCTTCAGTTCACAATAGGGAGACAGTGAGTCATAAGATTACTTTACCAGCGGTGCTGTATGCTTCTGGGCTCAAACAGCAAGTAGAACAGGTGAGGATCTTCACAGTACAAAGTACTCTCTCTCAGTTCACAGTGGCGACAGTGATTACGATTACTTTATCAGCGTGCTGTATACTTCTGGGCTCAAACAGTAAGTAGAACAGGTGAGATCTTCACAGTACAAAGTACTCTCTCTTCAGTTCACATAGGGCGACAGTGGGTTAAACGATTACTTTATCAGCGTTGCTGTATACTTCTGGGCTCAAACAGTAAGTAGAACAGGTGAGGATAGTCACAGTACAAAGTACTCTCTCTTCAGTTCACAATAGGGAGACAGTGGATTAAACGTTACTTTATCAGCGTTGCTGTATACTTCTGGGCTCAAACAGCAAGTAGAACAGGTGAGGATAGTCACAGTACACAGTACTCTCTCTTCAGTTCACTGTATCACTCTGGGCTTCTGACGGGGCAGATATAATAACCTTCCACGAACGTGTAAGCATGGATGGGGCCACTTCTCAACAAAGACACAGCACACTTGTGTTCACTTCAATTCCACAGCAATAAATCAATGTGTATCAATAAGGCAAAAGCACTGCAATTCACTCACACGATAGGGTTGGACAGAGGCCCCACTCCGGCCGTTGCGCTCGTTTACAGGGTTTTCACTTTTAATTCCTCCTCATCACACTCTGAAACACATAGCTCCTCCAACAGTCAGATCCACATTCACTGTATCCTCTTCAAGTGGTTCAAATGTTCATAAGATGAAAACAATTCACTTATCTTTCCTCTCTCCTTCCACAGCACAGATCCAGCCCTAGCTCGGCCCAGCAGTCTTCCCACAAACGATCAATCTGACCAGCAAACTCGAATGGGCGATCTCCACACTCCAACGATTTTTCCAAGGAAGCCTGTATCCAGCACTGCCCAGAGTCAACCCTTTGGAATCTTGACACACTGTACACCCACCAACCGCGCTGCAAACACTCTCTAAATGCTCCTTTATATTGTGGCTTATGAAACAGGAAGCCTGTGTGAGCGCCGCTCCTCTCTCTCTCCCACCTGCCATGCATTAGCGCTAATCAGTACGGGCATGTTTCCATCACACCCGGAACCGTAGTGGAGTGTTGCACCCAATACGTTCCCCTAGGAAACTCAGGACTCTCAAGAAGGTTCCGTTTACTGAGCGATTTTGTCACCCGTGACATCTTGAAACGTATATAGGCTACTTCCTTAAAGGACTCCAGACATTAGACAAATACCAGTCTATGTTTATATTTTTATATTAGGAAAAGTACCACACATTCATGCGTGACAAAAAAATAGGAGGCAAAAAAATAATTTTTTTTGTCATTCTGTTAATTACACTGCGCAAATCGGAATGAGGAAGGGTTGGCTCTCC
>NW_024121740.1:0-15070 GCF_016745375.1 Pimephales promelas
AAATTACAATAATTTATATTGAATTGCAATTAGTGTTGTTAGTGATTAGTGATGTACGCTCAAGTATACTAAGGGTACGTGTTAGATTAGAAGAATATGTCTTACTTGCCAAAATCACACTGGATGTAAAGGGTAGTGGGCTGTTAATGAAATTAAATAAACTTTCTTTATTAAATATGACACAAAACCGCAGTGAGTGGGGTGATTAAATGCCACGGAAATATCATCAATCCCAGACAATTAATTGAACCCTGAAGGAAAATTCAGAAAGTTACAGTACCTGATAATTTAAAAGATTAGGATGTTTAATGAATGCCAGACAAATGAGTTTCTCCCTATTTCTATCAAATGAATAGGCCTCAGTCTGTTGGAAGGTCAATCCCGTCCAATCACATGGGATCAGCTGCAGATTGTTGACAATGACAACCTGAAGGCTGTGAGGATCATCACTGTGGATGGCCTGCAGCACGGCAGACTAACTGTTAGAGGTACACATATTGTGTAATAGTGTTCAATGTTAAATTACATTCACTCTAAAAAATGCTGGGTTATTTTAACCAATTTTGGGTAAAATATGGACAAACCCAGCCATTGGGTTACATTTTTAAATGACATTTTTTACCCAATGGCTAATATTAAAATATGTCCATATTTTACCCAAAATTGGGTTAAAACCACCCAGCATTTTTTAGAGTGTTGGAATTATTAAAGCATTTAAATTACAGTGGGTTACCATTGTGGAGAAGAGTGGAGCATTTTGTTTGGCTGTCGACTGATTTCACTATTTTCAATTGCTTTGAATGAAGGAGCATGTAAATCTTAGCATTCAAGATGCTAATATGTGTTTCTGCTAGCAAATAGCTAGCTAAAGTCTACTAATTTAATTAAATGTCACTGAATCAAATGAAATATAAATGGATGAATGAATATAATAAAATGCCTTTGAATCATTTCAGGAATCCTTTAAAAATTCACGTTGAGACTACTTAAATTGGGTAATTTAAAATTACATAATTCTATTATGTTGAAGTTACATGAACAAATTATGTTTGTTTAACGTAACCCAGTTATGTGGAACCTGTTGACGAATTAAAATGAATTAAAGCCAACATATAATTTTTTTTGAGTGTATACAGATGATCTCCTCAATTTGGAAATATTAATCTGTTATCAGTTAAGTAATCTTTGCATTTTGCACAACATCTCACTACCACTGCATGTTTATCTGTATGTTAGGTGGAAAAGGTTTCATGTTCACGGTGAAGGATGTTAAGGATGGTGCGGTACACTACCATCATGATGACAGTGACACTACTAAAGATTTTATAGTTTTCCGGATTACTGATGGTTTACATCAAACTAGACACAAGTTTCCAATCAACATCCTGCCCAAAGATGACAGTCCACCCTTCCTCATTACCAATATGGTGCTGGAGCTGTCTGAAGGTCAAACGGGTCTTTTGAGAGGATCCATTTTGCAAGCTTGTGATATGGACTCAAGTGACGACTACATCATGTTCAACATCACCAGACCTCCTCAGGCAGGGGAAATCATGAAGATGCCTGGTCCTGAGATAACAGGTGAGGAAAAGGGTTGTAGGAAAACTAAAACATAATCTAAATGCATGTTTTTAGATTAGTAGTATGCGCCAAATCAATTAATTTCACTTTAACCACCTACTAGGAACCAGTTTAGCGACTGCCTTAGAAGCCAATCATAACACCCTTCAAACAAACTAGCAACTCACTAGTAACCACACAGAACAGCCTTGGTACCGCCTAGTAACACCCTATTAACCAACCCATAATATCTCATAATATCTAAAACTAACTAGCAAAGCACCCACAACCCCAATAAACAGCATTCACATGTTTCATTGAAAAAACAGTTCATTCATAAGAATATGTAAAAAATAGAATTTATTTTCCTCAGGTGTCCTTTAAAGCTACACTGTGTAACTCTTTTAGTTTATTCTTAGCTAAAAACACTTAGTTCTTTCAAAAATGTATGTGCTCATTCATGTACATTTACTTCGTTCAAGTAATGAAGTATTCTTGTGAGTGTATAACATGCCATTGAAAATCCATATGGGTAAGGGGTTCTAATGTCGGTCGCCATGTTGCCCCTCCATCTTGAAAGTACATTAGCCAAAGAGGGACATACCCGTTAATTCAAGCTTCGCCTTTCGTGTTTACGTTTGAGTTAACACTCATGGACGAGGTCGAACTGGAAGCCATGTTAATCTTGGACTACATTGGCCACCGTAGGAGTTAAAACGAAATCGGAATTGAGAGGAACAGAAACTAATATTTACTGGATGGTCATATACCTTTTCACCACTAGATGCTGGTAAAAATCACACAGTGTAGCTTTAAATACACCTGGAACATTTTTTTTCCCCTCAGGATACCCTGTTACCCGTTTTCTTCAGAAGGACCTCTTCCATTCCATCATCTACTATCGGCACTCAGGCAGTGAGGTGTTTGATGACTCTTTTGAGGTGGTGCTCTCTGATTTTCATGACCCTCCTAATCTTTCAGAGCCTCAGGTAAGGTCCAGATTTCCTAAACATTCCCTCTTTTATCAAATAGTAGTCCCATGTTGTACTGAAGGTTTTAGCATCTTTTTGCTGTTTTCTTTAATCTCTGAGTTCACATGCTGTTCACTAACTAGGTAATCTTTGCAGGTCATTGTGATCCAAATCCAGCCAGTCCCTGATCAGCCTCCACAAGAGGCACCGGGTGTGGCCAGGCACTTGGTTGTCAATGAGACTGATGTCACCTACTTGACCAAGCAACAGCTGCACTTTGTTGACTTGGAGTCACCAGACAGTGAGCTCACATACACCGTAACCACCCCACCTTTCTACAGCACCACCTATGGGTACAAAATTAAACTAGAACCCTATGAGGTCCACAGTAGGACACGTTCAATTCAAACCTGCAGCATATAACTCAACATGTATGTGCTGAAGGAATTCAGAATGATGTTAATGCTTAGTACATTTTGATTCACAGAGGGTCTGATGCAGGAAGGTTGTTTCTGGTTGATAGCATCCCAAAATTTAAAAAGGACCCAAATGCCCCGATGCTGAGACTTTTCACTCAGGTAAATCTTTCGAACTGGGGTTAGATATCCCAATAAGCAACTGAAGCTGTAAATGATCCTCTCTTTATAGAATGCAGTCAACTACATGAAAGTTGCTTACATGCCTCCCATCCTGGACATTGGACCCTACCCTCAGCACATCCAGTTTATCCTGTCGGTGACCAACCAGCAAGGCAGCATGACCGCTGGAATCTGCTTCAACATAACGATTCTGCCAGTGGATAACCTGGCACCAGAGGTAGCCCTCATCTACCCAATCCAGAACAGAAAATAATTATAGTGCTTTCTGGTGGTACTTATTGAATTTACTTTTCTGCTCTAAGTAATCCAATTTTCACTGAAAAATGGCCAAAAAAGAGATTGGGATTGAGATATAGATTTAGGTTGAGCTGGAAAGAGATTAACATGTTTGAGTGGATATAGTTTCTCCACTAAACTGCTCTATTAATCACACTGTAGATATCAGAACTAAGTTATACATTCACAAGTGGTAGTTGAGTGCTAAGATGTGTTTTCTTTTTGTCTTTAGGTACATGTGAGACAGCTGACGGTGGATGAGGGTGGAGAGAGCTGGGTGAGTGAAGAACACGTGCGTCTAAAGGACCAGGACTCGCTCGAGGACTCGCTGCACGTGGAGCTGAAGAAGAAACCCCAGCATGGCAGTATTTACCTGGATGGCACAGCTATGAGTCCAGGCCAGACTTTCACAGTCAGGGATCTGAAAAGCCTAAAAGTTAGGTCAGATGTGGTTCATCACAGTTTGTTTGGGTTCATCGTAAACACTTTAAGTTGTATTTGAGCTCGCTGGTTCATTCTACATCATCTTTAGTTTTGACTATTTTGTCTCAACAGATATCACCATGACAGCTCTGAGACAGAACATGATGATATTAAATTCATTGCCACGGATGGGATAAATATTGCTGACTTTGAACTACATGTCAAGGTAATGGAGATTTATCTTGCAATTACTTTTTAGCACAAAAGAAACGTCTAACAAATGCATGTTTGACAGGTGACGCCAGTCAATGATGAGGCGCCAGTGCTAGTGCCAGGTTTGAAACCCGTTTTAGCCTGTGCAGAGGGACAGGAAGTGGTCATCACCATTGAGTACATCTGTGCCACAGATCCTGACAGCGATGACAGCACATTGATGTACATGATCGCCAGACAGCCATATCATGGGGTAGTTCAAAGAAATGACATCGTGGTTGACCGCTTCATTCAAGCAGATGTAACTGCTGGCTTAATTTCCTATAGACACACAGGTAATATAAAAAAAGTAGTAATGTATTTCTTTCACTTTTTATATTTCACTTTCTGTAACTTAAAGGGATACTCCACTTTTTTTGGAAATTGGCTCATTCTACCACTCCCCCAGAGTTAAACAGTTGAGTTTTACCGTTTTTGAATGTATTCAGCCGATTTTCTGATATTTAGAAGAATATCAGTAATCAGACAGTTTCTGGTCTTATTGACTTCCATAGTAGGAAAAAATATATACTATGGAAGTCAATGAGACCAGAAACTGTCTGTTTACTGCTATACTTCTAAATATCAGAAAATCAGCTGAATACATCTGAAAATGGTAAAACCCAAATGTTTAACTCTGGGGGAGTGGTAGAATGAGCCTCTTTCCAAAAAAAAATTGAGTATCCCTTTAATATCCAACTGTATTTAGACCTAGCCTTGTGAAAAAGTACACTTAAGCATACTTTCAAAAAGAGACTTATAATCTATTATAGTAATTTTTTTTTTTTATTAAATGCAATTAGCAAACTTCAAGGTGCTTTTCTGACCCACTTTAGTTGGACTTAAGCACATCTTTATATGCAATTTCCTAATTATTTCTGTTGAAATATAGTGTACTGCTGAATGTATTGACAAGCATTTATGGTAAACTTTATAATGGTATACTTTAATGTCGATAATTTCTGTTAAAACTTGAATGTCATGTTTGTCATAAGTTGCAATTTAGTACATTTAATTTGACATTATTACAAAGTGCACTTTTTAAAAGTGTACTTAAGCGTGTTAAGATTAAGAAACAGTCACGAAAGTCTACTTACTATTTGTAAGTACACTTTAGTGACCTTTTATTTAATTTAGACATTATCTGCAAGTACAGTTTTTAAAATAAATTGAAGTACACTACAAGTGCACAATCAATGCATGTCTTTTTAGCAAAGGTATGTAAATGCATTTGATATTGTTTGTTAAATATGATTATAAATCTGTGAAGTAACACATTTTTATCAATTTTACTCCAAAGGACACGAGATTGGGCTACAACCACGTCATGACATTGTCACGTTTGTGATCTCTGATGGAGAATCAGGGCTACTTCCCTCCTGTTGCAGTGACAAAGCCACTATATTCAGTGCACAAACACCTGAAATACAGAATTCCCTTCCTGTCTATGACCTTAATATCACCGTTTATCCTGTGAACAACCAACCACCATCTATTGCTGTTGGTAATGAGAACACTTTTCTTTCTGATGTTATTGAATTAGAACATTCGTATCTTCTTATAAAAACAATTTTCTTTAAGCTTAAGTGTAAACTGAATGTAATGATTTCAGACACTTAATTGCATGTCAATTGCAATTAAATGAAAATTTATTTATATTAAGTCCAGTTAATTTAATGTACTGCCGAATGTAGTGACGAGCATTTATGGTAAACTAATGTCATTTCTATTAAAACTTGCATGTCCTGTCTTTAAATTGATTTGCAATTACACATTTGTAATAAAGACGTTTCAATGTAGCATAATTAAAGTATCTTAACTTTACATATGCATTAAAAATGTACTTTAAAGCACAACAAAAGATTATAATACAGGACATTCTGATTCTAAATGTATTTTAAATGAAAACTTTTGACATTGAAAATTTGACATTATTACAAAGTGCACTTAAGTGTGTAAAGAAAGAGCCATAAAAGTACACTTACAGTAAGTGGCTTGTATTTCAACATGTTCTATTGTCTCCAATTAGTTTAAAAAAAAATACAAGTACACTACAAGTACATTTGAAGTACATTAGGCACAAAGGGATATTGTAGCATTTGCTGCTTGTTGCTGACATGTTAGGGTCCATGACATTGTTTTTCTCTCATCAGGAGAGGTGTTTGTGGTGAATGAAGGAGGGTCAGCTTCTATCACGGTGACCCATCTGAGAGTTGAAGACCAAGACTCTGCTCCAGAAGATCTTAAGCTCATCCTGGTTGCTCCTCCACAGTTTGGCTACATAGAGAACATCCTGCCTAGTCCAGGATTTGAAAAGAGCAACATGGGAATCAGTATCGGTGAGCCAGTTCTGTTATGTGTATTTAACTGGCTTAAAATATGACTTTATTGGTATATTATATGGTAATACTGGAGCCTGAATTGTTATTTTTTTCCTCGTTTAGCCTCTTTCACCTACAGGGATGTGTTGAATGGACACATTAACTATGTTCAGTCTAGACACCAGAGGATGGAACCGACCACTGACCAGATCATGCTGCATGTGTCCGATGGGAAACAGCAGTCCTCTTCAGTCCCGTTCTACATCATCATCAGTCCGACCAATGATGAGATTCCAGACTTCCTGGCCAGAAACATA
This sequence comes from Pimephales promelas, assembly GCF_016745375.1. The sequence continues at coordinate 6,720 of NW_024121740.1, forward strand.
ACGGTCAGTCAGAGAATCATCTTGTAAATAACACAGCCAAGAAGGCTTTCTTACTGTATACATTGTACTAGGTTTATTAAATGAAACTAAAGGTTAATACAGCTAAACTAAGCACAACACATAATGTAGATACAGAGAAAAGAATGGCAATGTTTACAATCAGTTAAAGGGATACTCCACTTTTTTTGGAAATAGGCTCATTTTAGAACTCCCTCAGAGTTAAACAGTTGAGTTTTTACCGTTTTCGAATCAATTCAGCCGATTTTCTGATATTTACAAGAATATCAGTAACCAAACCGTTTCTGGTCTCATTGACTTCCATAGTAGGAAAAAATATATACTATGGTAGTCAATGAGACCAGAAACGGTCTGGTTACAGATATTCTTCTAAATATCAGAAAATCGGCTGAATGGATTCGAAAACGGTAAAACTGAACTGTTTAACTCTGGGGGACTGGTAAAATGAGCCTATTTCCAAAAAAAGTGGAGTATCCCTTTAACCACAATGACCTAATGAGAACCATCAGAGAATTAAATTCACCTTAAAGTGGAAATGAAGCAGTCAGTCAAGTTTCGATTATTTTGTAAACTGATTACCATTTTAATAGACGTATCTAAAGTTGATGAACGAATACTTGCATTGGCTTTGATGCTGAACAACTGGACGCGTATAGAGTTCTGATAACTTTATATGCCATTAATTAAAGGTGCAATGTGTAACAAAGTTGAGTATCTATTAACAGAAATGCAATATGACATCCATAACTATGTTTTCAGTTGTGTATAAAGAACTTACTTAATTAGCCGTAATGTTTTTATTACCTTAGAATGAGACATTAATAGCTCCATAACCGAGGGAATCCCCTTCTATGAAGGTCGCCATGTTGTGACGTCATATTCCTACCGTAGCCGAACGCGAACAAACAGCGCTACAGAACGCGTTTCATCACTACCTTGAAAGAGAAGTAGCGGAAAGCTGGAAGCTAGCCTTACACCCCGTGAGTAGTGACTTTTCCCTTGTGAGTGGTGTAAAATATGTAGTTGGGATTGTTTCATGTAACTTAGTTCTCCCTCGCTGTGTTATGGGTTTGTTATGTTGGGGATAGATGTGCTGTTACGTTCGTGAGACAGCTGATGATTAGTATTCATGTCATTGACCGTAAAACAGTACGTTACAGGAATCACTAACCCGTCGATAGAGACTTTTACTAAAGTCTTTTATCACTAAAGTCGATCGCGAAGAATTTTAAAAATCAGAGAAAAAAAGCCTATTGTGTGTAGTAAATAGTATCTATGGGATGCGGAGATGACATGATTGTAACAGCGCGCGCACACTTCCGACCTTTGGACTCATGCAGACGCGTCCCAGCTCAGCCACAGTAACAGCTCATATTAGCCAGCTAAACTATTACTACCCTGTTAGAAAAAATATATAGCTGCTCCCTCGCTGTATTATGGGTTTGCTACAGTATGTGGGGAGAAATGTGCTGCTGGTTACGTTTGTGAGACAATCAGCTGATTATTATTTTATTAAATTATATATTAAAACCCTTGATCCTCACCTGACTATGGCTTTGTAAACAGACAGTATTCATGATGTGGTTTATAATGGACTGTGGTACAGAAACAGTGACAATGTTACACACTCTTGGCTTACTCTGGCTATTCTCTGCTGTCTCAGCCGACGAGATGTTTGTCCCGTTTTAGCAACCGTAGCTTCTTCGAAAGGGAGGGTGAGCAGTGGGCTGAGCCCTTAGTGCAAACCTGGTGCAAACTCGCAACCGAACCACTAGATGTCGCTAAAAGTCACACATTGCTCCTTTAAGAAATGAAAAGAGTATTTATTTTAACATTAGGTGTGACGGGGTTTGAACAACATGTAATATCAAATAACATATTACAGTTAAAGCGATAGTTCACCCCAAAATTAATTCTTTCATCAATTACTCACTCATGTCGACTTTCGTTCATCTTCGGAACACAAATGAAGATCTTTTTGATGAAATCTGAGAGCTTTCTGTCCCTCCATTGACAGCTTCAAAAAGTTCATAAAGAGATCGTAAAACTAATCCATATGAATTGAGCGATTTAGTCAAAATTTTCTGAAGAGACACGATCGCTTTATATGATGACCAGATTTAATTGAGGTTTGGTGAGCAGGACGAGATTGGTGATGAGTGACACCTGCGTGACAAACTGGTCTCGTATCTCTCAAGGAGAAGCAGAAGCATAAAAGAAGGAGCGACGACAGTGAAGGATGAGAGCGGACCAGGCCAGGACGATTTATATGTGGAGGCAGTCGTCCATAAGGGGCTGTTGTCTTTACTTTCGTTTTGTGTTTGTTTTATTTTATGATTATTAAAGTCTTTAAACATTAGCCGGTTTCCGCCTCCTTCCCACAACATCTAACCTTGCTTCATCAGGCTTTTATTCTCAAATAAATGCTGATCAGTGAACACAAACAGAAGCTCAACTGAACCTGCTCAACTTGCGAGAACAAACCTCATCGTTTCCTCCAGAAGCTCAAACTTGTCATTTGGCATGATCTGTATCAAGAAATGTTGAGATGTGATGACCAACGTTTGTCTTTCAGGTTCGGGAGGGAGACATGAAAGAGTTGGACCCATCTATAATCAGTGCAGTGGATCTTGATGTTCCCAGAGACCGTTTAATGTTCAGCATAGTCCAGCAGCCTCGGCACGGCTCCATCATGAGTGTCCCACACGGCAATGATGTGACGCATTACAAGCGTGGATCTGAGATCCCTGTGGAGCACTTCACTATGGATGACCTCAGGAGTGGTACTGTATTTTAAAGGGATACCCCACTTTTTTTGAAAATAGGCTCATTTTACCACTCCCCCTGAGTTAAACAGTTGAGTTTTACTGTTTTCAAATCCATTCAGCCGATTTTCTGACATTTAGAAGAATTTCAGTAACCAGACCTGGTCTCATTGACTTCCATAGTAGGAAAAAAATATACTATGGAAGTCAATGGGAGCAGAAACTGTTTGGTTACTGATATTCTTCTGAATATCGAAAAATCGTCTGAATACATTTGAAAACGGTAAAACCCAACTGTTTAACTCTGGGGGAGTGGTAAAATGAGCCTATTTCCAAAAAAAGTGGAGTATCCCTTTAAAGTCTTTTACGTTTTTCTTTTGACTACAGTCAAAGCAATATATTGATAATATAGTATAGTTGTAATATATGTTTTGCCAGTAATTTCATTATTTTATTTATTGCAAGTAAAAACGTCACAATTACTGAGCAGTTTTCCATGTCCCCTTGTGCCACCTAGTGGGGATTTCGCGAATGAGTGTCACACCCATGGTAGTAATAATTGGTTTACTACCTACCGTGTCTGTGTATATATTTATATATGTTATATCACTGAAAATCTTTTACTCTCACTTTTGATTAATTTAATGGGTCCTTTGATTAATTTTAGTATTTTTGTATTTTTTAGTGACATATCCGACAATATATTTTATTACTCTGTCCTCAGGCATGACTCTGATGTACATGCACGATGACTCTGAGAGTGAGCAGGACGGATTTATTGTTCAGCTCTCTGACGGAAAACACAAGCTCAAGAAACACGTACAGGTTAACGTACTGCCTGTCAATGATGAGGAACCACAAATTATACGGTAATTGCAGATAAATATCATTGAAGTAAATCATGCTCTCCTATTATTCAACAATAAATTATACATTAGTTTATTTGTTGTAACATATGATTATGAATTGGTCACCTCACAATACATTCAAACCATAAATGTTTTAGACATGTTTTAGACAAAGAAAGACACACACTATCATTTATTTGCAGAAACATTGGCCTTGAGATGGAGGCTGGGGAGTCCAGACTGATCTCCAGTGCTGTGCTTAGTGCTCATGACAAAGACACTTCTTCTTCTGACATCATCTATGTGTTTGAGAGCATACCGAGTCATGGTGTCATTCAGATGAAGGTCAGTTCGCTTAATATGCAGTGAGAAAAATATCTAATCTCTTACTGCCAAAAATACCAAAGTCTCTGAGAATGTTTCTCAGAACATGAAATAGTGTAGGCCTACATGTATATATACAGTACTCAACCTAAAGGATTATTAGGAACACCATACTAATACTGTGTTTGACTCCCTTTCGCCTTCAGAACTGCCTTAATTCTACGTGGCATTGATTCAACAAGGTGCTGAAAGCATTCTTTAGAAATGTTGGCATATATTGATAGGATAGCATCTTGCAGTTGATGGAGATTTGTGGGATGCACATCCCAAAGATACTCTATTGGTTTGAGACCTGGTGACTGTGGGGGCCATTTTAGTACAGTGAACTCATTGTCATGTTCAAGAAACCAATTTGAAATGATGACATGGTGAATTATCCTGCTGGAAGTAGCCATCTGAGGATGGGTATATGGTGGCCATAAAGGGATGGACATGATCAGAAACAATGCTCAGGTAGGCCGTAGCATTTAAACGATGCCCAGTTGGAACTAAGGGGCCTAAAGTGTGCCAAGAAAACATCCCCCAAACCATTACACCACCACCACCAGCCTGCACAGTGGTAGCAAGGCATGATGGATCCATGTTCTCATTCTGTTTACGCCAAATTCTGACTCTACCATCTGAATGTCTCAACAGAAATCAAGACTCATCAGACCAGGCAACATTTTTCCAGTCTTCAACTGTCAACTCTTGCAAATTGTAGCCTCTTTTTCCTATTTGTAGTGGAGATGAGTGGTACCCGGTGGGGTCTTCTGCTGTTGTAGCCCATCCGCCTCAAGGTTGTGCGTGTTGTGGCTTCACAATTGCTTTGGCTTCTCTTTATGCTCCGAGACCAGCAGCTCAACATTCATCTTGCCCAGGTATCTTGCCTTGTAGGGTCTCTTCTTCGCCGTATGTGTGCTCGGCAAGACCGTTTTGTGTTTGAACGCCCCCAAGTTGTGTTTTACTGTAACTTCAGAAGTACCAGACACGTGAGCAAACCCGCCAATCTCGTTGGTCGGATAGGTTTTGACGCGGCGCGTCAAACCAAAAAAACGAACCCGAGGCGTTTTTTAAAAATGACGCTTTTACGTGTGGCGTTTTTCGCGTCGGTGTGAACACTCACATTGGCGCCCAATGTTTAGTCACGAGGCGTTAAACGTCGACGAATATCGCGCGCGAAATTCGTCCCGGTGTGAACAGGCCTTAAGTCTCATGGCCCTCTATCAGAATCCAGAGTTTTGAAAAGATTTGAGAAACTTAATTTTTCTCCCGAAAAAAACAAAAAACGAAAGGGGTACCACTGTCGTTTTTTTTTCGGGTCGAATTTTTGAGTTTCGATATCTCAGCTCTGGAAGGGTCTAGAGCCTCCATTTTTGCACTCAGGTTTAAGTTTCATGGTCCTCTATCAGAATCCAGAGTTTTGAGAAGATTGGAGAAACTTAATTTTTCGCCCGAAAAAAAAGAAAGGGGTACCACTGTCGTTTTTTTTTCGGGTCGAAATTTTGAGTTTCGATATCTCAGCTCTGGAAGGGTCTAGAGCCTCAATTTTTGCACTCAGGTTTAAGTCTCATGGCCCTCTATCAGAATCCAAAATTTTGGGAAGATTGGAGAAACGTAATTTTTCGCCCGAAAAAAAAAAAAAAAAACGAAAGGGGTACCACTGTCGTTTTATTTTCGGGTCGAAATTTTGAGTTTCGATATCTCAGCTCTGGAAGGGTCTAGAGCCTCCATTTTTGCACTCAGGTTTAAGTCTCATGGCCCTCTATCAGAATCCAGAGTTTTGGGAAGATTGGAGAAACTTAATTTTTCGCCCGAAAAAAAAAAAAAACGAAAGGGGTACCACTGTCGTTTTTTTTTCGGGTTCGAATTTTTGAGTTTCGATATCTCAGCTCTGGAAGGGTCTAGAGCCTCCATTTTTGCACTCAGGTCTAAGTCTCATGGCCCTCTATCAGAATCCAGAGTTTTGAGAAGATTGGAGAAACTTAATTTTTCGCCCGAAAAAAAACAAAAAACGAAAGGGGTACCACTGTCGTTTTTTTTTCGGGTCAAATTTTTGAGTTTCGATATCTCAGCTCTGGAAGGGTCTAGAGCCTCCATTTTTGCACTCAGGTCTAAGTCTCATGGCCCTCTATCAGAATCCAGAGTTTTGGAAAGATTGGAGAAACTTAATTTTTCGCCGAAAAAAAAAAAAACGAAAGGGGTACCACTGTCGTTTTTTTTTCGGTCGAATTTTTGAGTTTCGATATCTCAGCTCTGGGAGGGTCTAGAGCCTCCATTTTTGCACTCAGGTTTAAGTCTCATGGCCCTCTATCAGAATCCAAAGTTTTGGGAAGATTGGAGAAACTTAATTTTTCGCCCGAAAAAAAAAAACGTAAGGGGTACCACTGTCGTTTTATTTCGGTCGAATTTTGAGATTTCGATATCTCAGCTCTGGAAGGGTCTAGAGCCTCCATTTTTGCACTCAGGTCTAAGTCTCATGGCCCTCTATCAGAATCCAGAGTTTTGGGAAGATTGGAGAAACTTAATTTTTCGCCCGAAAAAAAAAAAACGAAAGGGGTACCACTGTCGTTTTTTTTTTCGGTTCGAATTTTTGAGTTTCGATATCTCAGCTCTGGAAGGTCTAGAGCCTCCATTTTTGCACTCAGGTCTAAGTCTCATGGCCCTCTATCAGAATCCAGAGTTTTGAGAAGATATGAGAAACTTAATTTTTCGCCCGAAAAAAACAAAAAACGAAAGGGGTACCACTGTCGTTTTTTTTTTTCGGGTCGAATTTTTGAGTTTCGATATCTCAGCTCTGGAAGGGTCTAGAGCCTCCATTTTTGCACTCAGGTTTAAGTTTCATGGTCCTCTATCAGAATCCAGAGTTTTGAGAAGATTGGAGAAACTTAATTTTTCGCCCGAAAAAAAACACGAAAGGGGTACCACTGTCGTTTTTTTTTCGGGTCGAAATTTTGAGTTTCGATATCTCAGCTCTGGAAGGGTCTAGAGCCTCCATTTTTGCACTCAGCTTAAGTCTCATGGCCCTCTATCAGAATCCAGAGTTTTGAGAAGATTGGAGAACCTTAATTTTTCGCCCGAAAAAAAAAAACGTAAGGGGTACCACTGTCGTTTTATTTTCGGGTCGAAATTTTGAGTTTCGATATCTCAGCTCTGGAAGGGTCTAGAGCCTCCATTTTGCACTCAGGTTTAAGTCTCATGGCCCTCTATCAGAATCCAGAGTTTTGGAAGATTGGAAAACTTAATTTTTCGCCCGAAAAAAAAAAACGAAGGGGTACCACTGTCGTTTTTTTTTTCGGGTCGAATTTTTGAGTTTCGATATCTCAGCTCTGAAGGGTCTAGAGCCTCCATTTTTGCACTCAGGTCTAAGTCTCATGGCCCTCTATCAGAATCCAGAGTTTTGAGAAGATTGGAGAAACTTAATTTTTCGCCGAAAAAAAAAAAACGAAAGGGGTACCACTGTCGTTTTTTTTTTCGGGTCGAATTTTGAGTTTCGATATCTCAGCTCTGGAAGGGTCTAGAGCCTCCATTTTTGCACTCAGGTTTAAGTCTCATGGCCCTCTATCAGAATCCAGAGTTTTGAGAAGATTGGAGAAACTTAATTTTTCGCCCGAAAAAAAAAAACGAAAGGGGTACCACTGTCGTTTTTTTTCGGGTCGAATTTTTGAGTTTCGATATCTCAGCTCTGGAAGGGTCTAGAGCCTCCATTTTTGCACTCAGGTTTAAGTCTCATGGCCCTCTATCAGAATCCAGAGTTTTGAGAAGATTGGAGAAACTTAATTTTTCGCCCGAAAAAAAAAAACGAAAGGGGTACCACTGTCGTTTTTTTTTCGGTTCGAAATTTTGAGTTTCGATATCTCAGCTCTGGAAGGGTCTAGAGCCTCCATTTTTGCACTCAGGTCTAAGTCTCATGGCCCTCTATCAGAATCCAGAGTTTTGAGAAGATTGGAGAACCTTAATTTTTCGCCCGAAAAAAAAAAACGAAAGGGGTACCACTGTCGTTTTTTTTTTCGGGTCGAATTTTTGAGTTTCGATATCTCAGCTCTGGAAGGGTCTAGAGCCTCCATTTTTGCACTCAGGTCTAAGTCTCATGGCCCTCTATCAGAATCCAGAGTTTTGAGAAGATTGGAGAAACTTAATTTTTCGCCTGAAAAAAAAAACGAAAGGGGTACCACTGTCGTTTTTTTTGGGTCGAATTTTTGAGTTTCGATATCTCAGCTCTGGAAGGGTCTAGAGCCTCCATTTTTGCACTCAGGTTAAGTCTCATGGTCCTCTATCAGAATCCAGAGTTTTGAGAAGATTGGAGAAACTTAATTTTTCGCCCGAAAAAAACGAAAGGGGTACCACTGTCGTTTAT
>NW_024121741.1:0-15010 GCF_016745375.1 Pimephales promelas
TATTTCCAATGGTTAATTGCCTGTATTGGCTGTAAATTGTTTTTTCCATCTATTATGTCAGTGGACAAATGTATGTTTAATAAAATTGAATGCCTTTTGATGCTTTTGTGCTTAACGGCCTTAAAGGCCTGAACTGCTTGAACACCGATAAATGCTGCTTGCAGCTTTAATTATTATTATTAGGTGTTCAAGCACGAAGTGCTGAAAACCTATTGTAATTGTAAGGATTTTTAGGGCCCAAGCCCTGAAAGGGCGAAGGCCCTATTGTTTTTACTTTTTTATTATTAGGGCCAAGCCCTGAAAGGGCGAAGGCCCTATTGTTTTCCTTCCGATTATTTTTTTTTTTTTTTATTATTTTTCTACGACTATTCGGGCACTTTTGGGGCCCTTAACATGCTCGAAAACTCTTGAAACTTTGCACACGGGTCAGAACCCGCGGCCATCAGAGCCGGGCTGAAGATGGTACCTGGGCGTGGCAGGGGGCTCGTCAGCGCCCCTGGAACGGGGTCCGAACACTTGGTCCATAACTCAAACACGCTTGCATGTAATAATATGAAACTCGGTACACATGTTGATCTCATCGTTTCATCTATACCTCGCGCTTTTACTTTTTACCCCAGCCCAACAGGAAGTCGGCTATTGAGGTTTGTTTGTAAAACGCTCGCAATGGAATGTTAAATACTCCTCCTAGAGCTTTGATCCAAATTCGACGAAACTCGGTCAGCGTGAAGTCAAGACATTGAGGATGAAAGTTTGCGAGGGGATTTTTGATATCTCGAACGGTTTGGCCGTGGCGAGGAAACGAAATTATGGCGAGAAACGTGAAACAGGAAGTGTGTTATAACTTCAGCATACATTAACTGATCTTGATGAAACTTCAGCAGTGTGTTCGCTGTAAGAGGACGATCACATGGATGTGACTATTGTGAGTCAAAGTTATAGTGCCACCAACTGGCAGCAGGAAGTGTGTCACTTTCAAAATGCTTTGAAATCACCCTTTTATTTTTACCCAATTTGCTTCAAACTTCATCTGTATAATGTAAATATACGGCAGATGTAGACCTGTGAATGGATTCTTGATATCTTTGAAACTGTTGCCGTGGCGACGCATCAAACTTTACCATTCTTTTAAGATGCTTTTGAGACCCTTAGCATGCTTTAAATTGCATGAAACTCGACAGACACATCACATTTATTAGCCAGTAGACATGTGCAAAGTTTCAGAAACGGGCGTGGTGAGGGCTCAGTAGCGCCACCTTTTGACAAAAGTGGGGTTGTTAGTTTTATCTACAGTTACAAAAATCGGTATGTATATTGTACTCCTCGAGCCGGACAACTTTCTAATTGACACTCATTAGCTAGGACCCACAGAAAGTCAGATATGTTTGTTTGAATGTAGAGAAAATCTCAGAATTTTGCCAGTCTCTCAGTGTCCCTCTGTGTGAGTGAGAGGAGGGGCGCCTGTCAGGTTAATTTTAACCCTTTATTTGCTGTGTGCGACTTCTCTGGCATTTTCGGGGGCCTTAACATCCTCGAAAACTCTTGAAACTTTGCACACGGGTCAGAACCCATGGCCATCAGGGCCGGGCTGAAGCTGGTAACCGGGCGTGGCAGGGCGGCTCGACAGCGCCCCCTGGACTGGGATTCGAACATTTGTCCATAAATCAAACACACTTGCATGAATTAATATGAAACTCGGTACAATTATAGATCACATCAGGCCAAACAACTTTCGTGCTCTAAGTTTTATGACAGTTCAAATGGAAGTTATTTATGAATTATGAATTATGGGTTGTTTGAATAATTGTCCTAGGAGAAATACATCAAATTACAATGCATGTGTTTACCAATCACAACCAAACTCGGTGTGCATGAAGTCAAGACATTGAGGATGCTCAATTCCGGACGGATTTTTGATATCTCGAACGGTCTGGCCGTGGCGAGGAAATGAATTTTATGACTAAAAAAGGACACATAAAGTGTGTTATAACTTTGCTCAATTTACCTACAGTTACAAAACTTACCACGTATATTGTTCTCGTCAAGCCGATCAACTTTCCAATTTAAAGTCATTCGCTCTGAGCAACAGAAAGTCAGATATTGTAGTTTGAATGGATTTATTTCCCCTGCGATTCTCTCTCTCTCTCTCTCTCTCTCTCTCTCTCTCTCTCTCTCTCTCTCTCTGTGTGTGTGTGTGTGTGTGTGTGTGTCTGTGTGGGGAGGGGAGGGCTGTTGTCTGTGTTTATGTGTGTGTGTGTGGCTGGCTGCGATTTTTCCTACAAGTCCTTGTCTCTAAGTCCTTGTCTTTTTGCATAACAATTTTGCATAACAATATTTTTAAATGACAAAATAGGCATATAACCCCCATCTTTTAAATGTATAGTTTGCTTTAAATAAAAGTAAGATTGTATTTGTAATTGAAGTTGAATGAATTTAAAATTCATGTGCTATATTTCAATATATTTGTTTTCCTTAAGATTTTAAAACACTAACTTCATTCTTATCTGAATTACAAATATTTGTTTCTGTATAAAATAATACTCTGACTAAAAACACATTTGATGTTTTTTTTTTTGGTATTTTTATTTACATGTATTTGTGTGTGTGTGTGTGTGTGTGTGTGTGTGTGTGTGTGTGTATAAAGTGCAGGGTTTTTTTTAGATAAAGTAGAATTTCTATAACTATGTGTTGAACTAATAAATCACTCTTGTGTGTGTTAAACACAATCTACTTAATACAGACAACTTCATTATAAAGATAAATAACAAATCCAAAAAATATATGATTATAATCTATGACAAAAAAAGCCATTACAAACTATATTAATGGAAAATACACATTGCTCTTTGTATTGTTGTAAAATATTCATGAAAAACAAGATAACAAAAATCAAAAAGATAAATTATTTTAGATATAGCCATGTTTTAAATGTATAGCAGAGATGTTAATTGAGGCAGCAACATACAAACTTTCTAGAACAACATGGACCTGAATAGCTGGTTTTTATGGAGGACAGTGAAGAGGAAGAGGGTGCAAATCAAACAGCTCATTCTCAGACTACACAGCAAACAGCTTAAGTTTTTAGTGCTTTGTTTGAGGTTTTTAGTGCTCTGTCCTATCTATTATCAACATATAATAGATGGAACAGAACAAGAAAGGCAATTAATAATCTGTCATTGCGTCACTGCATTATGATATGAAAGGCTCAGTACAGTGTGGCACAAAACGCTTATGCGCATCCCGAGTGGAGAATGATGCGCTTAAAGCCACATGGAGTTACAGCGCACAGCGCATCGAGTCCGCATTGATGCAAGCTCTACAATACACTTCTTTTTGATAGTCAAAGCGGGGGTTACGTTTTTACACGTCGTACAGAATAACCCTAAAGGCACCAAGGTGGCGGTGCCACCGGCTTTATATTAAATATAAATATAGCTGTGAGCAGCGATAAAGGGCCAAAGCCGGCGGTACCACCATCCCGGTGCCTTTGGGTAACTAAAGGCATCGGGGTTGCGGTGCCACCGGCTTGGGCCCGCAATCGCTGCTCGCAGCTATATTATTATTATTATTATTATTATTATTATTTATACGACTATTCGGGCACTTTTGGGGCCCTTAACATGCTCAAAAACTCTTGAAACTTAGCACACGGGTCAGAACCCGCGGCCATCAGGGCCGGGCTGAAGATGGTACCCGGGCGTGGCAGGGGGGCTAGACAGCGCCCCCTGGAACGGGGTCCGAAAACTTGGTCCATAAATCAAACACGCTTGCATGTAATAATATGAAACTCGGTGCACATATAGATCTCATCGTTCATATATACCTCATACTATTACTTTTTACCCCAGCCCAACAGGAAGTCGGTTATTTAGGGTTGTTCATAAAACACTCGCAATGGAATTTGAAGTACTACTCCTAGAGAATTCAAACACACGGCACGAAACTCGGTCAGCATGAAGTCAAGGCATTGACGATGAAAGTTTGCGAGGGGATTTTTGATATCTCGAACGGTTTGGCCATGGCGAGGAAACGAAATTATGGCGAGAAACGTGAAACAGGAAGTGTGTTATAACTTCAGCATACATTAACTGATCTTGATGAAACTTCAGCAGTGTGTTCGCTGTAAGAGGACGATCACATGGATGTGACTATTGTGAGTCAAAGTTATAGCGCCACCAACTGGTAGCAGGAAGTGTGTCACTTTCAAAATGCTTTGAACTCACCCTTTTATTTTTACCCGATGTGCTTCAAACTTAATCTGTATAATGTAAATACATAGCAGATGAAGACCTGTGAATGGATTCTTGATATCTTTGATACTGTTGCCGTGGCAACGCATCAAACTTTAAAATTCTTTTTTTTTATGATTTTGAGACTCTTAGCGGCTTTTGGGGCCCTTAACGGGTTTGAAAACTCTTGAAACTTTGCACACAGGTCAGATCCCACAGCCATCAGAGCCGGGCTGAAGATGGTACCTGGGTGTGGCAGGGGGGCTAGACAGCGCCCCCTGGAACGGGGTCCGAACACTTGGTCCATAAATCAAACACGCTTGCATGTAATAATATGAAACTCGGTACACATGTTGATCTCATCGTTTCATCTATACCTCACGCTCTTACTTTTTACCCCAGCCAAACAGGAAGTCGGCTATTGAGGTTTGTTTGTAAAACGCTCGCAATGGAATGTGCAATACTCCTCCTAGAGAATTCAAACACACGGCACGAAACTCGGTCAGCATGAAGTCAAGGCATTGAGGATGAAAGTTTGCGAGGGGATTTTTGATATCTCGAACGGTTTGGCCGTGGCGAGGAAACAAAATTATGGCGAGAAACGTGAAACAGGAAGTGTGTTATAACTTCAGCATACATTAACTGATCTTGATGAAACTTCAGCAGTGTGTTCACTGTAAGAGGCTGATTACATGGATGTGACTATTGTGAGTCAAAGTTATAGCGCCACCAACTGGCAGCAGGAAGTGTGTCACTTTCAAAATGCTTTGATATCACCCTCTTATTTTTAACCGATTTGCTTCAAACTTCATCTGTATAATGTAAAAATACAGCAGATGTAGACCTGTGAATGGATTCTTGATATCTTTGATACTGTTGCTGTGGCAACAAATCAAACTTTAACATTCTTTTTTGATACTTTTGGGACTCTTAGCATGCTTGAAATTGCTTGAAACAGATAGATACAGATAGCTCGACAGATACATCACATTTATTAGCCAGTAGGCATGTGCAACTTTGGCAAAAGATTAAAGTAATGTCAAAAAAGTAAACACTAAAAGCCTCATATCTTCTAAAAATGTAATTATACATCATTTGTTTCTAAATTAAATTATACAAATATTATAATTAAACCAGTTTTTCCCTTTTTTCATTTAAGAATTATGTTTACGTTCAAAAACAGCCAGAATGGTTTTAAAATTCAGAAGAAGAAAAAATAATCTGAGTCATACGTAGTGCTATACTGCCCTCTTGTGTTCAATATCAGTTAGGCCTATTGTGTATATTCCCACCGGTTAATCAACGTGTGACTCCGCTGGGACTCGGGAACTTTTAAATCGCTTACTTAAAACCGAAAGTCAAAATACAGATATCCGCACAAGACATTAATGTTGTGGAGTAGAGCAAGCATTTTAAATAAATTCCTATTAAGTAGGATTGAACTAAACAGAATGAACGTTCACTCTGTTCTGCTGGTTCCTCGCTGTTGGCGCGCACAGTTATGAATGCTTGTGCAGCCATGAGTTTTAGTTTAATTTTAAAATTAGCGCAATTTCGGGATTTGTATTATTTGAATTTATTTTTAAAAAACACAATGTTGAGTTTTATTGTAACACTGTTTAATCGCGCCCACGGTTATATTTTGTATATTATATATAATTATAATGTATTTCTGTATAAAATAATACTACAATAAAAAACACATTTGTGACCGACCTGATCCAGCAAAATTAGTCACAGTGACCCAAATTTAAAAATTGAGATTTTGATATTAATGGAAAGAGGACACTGTAAGCTTTCAAATGATACCTTGGTCATACCTTGAATGGTTGTAAAGATATACAGATTTGAATTCTGGTCGTCTGCCCTTTTTTTCCAATTGAAAACCTAAGAAAATCGCTTTTAAAGTTTTTTTGCCCGTTTTTTTTTTTTTTTTTTTTTTGATATCTTTCAAAATCCATAGCATTTTAAGGGATAAACTATTTATTTTATATAGCTTAATTTGACCAAATAGATTAACATATATAAATGCAATTTAACGAGGCTGAAACTCAACTTATTTTTAATTTTTTTGAAATAAATAATTAAAAAGTCACTTTTACAAAAATGTTCTAAAATCAGAAAGATTAAAGAGGAGTCAGAGAGAAATTCAGTTTTCATACGGATTAGCCCACATAAGCAGAGAGCAGTCTGTTTTCTTTCATTTTGAATGGTTGTGTTTAAAAGTAGACATTTCAATATATATGTCTGTGAGGATACCTTATACGCTGACTTTCGGTTCATGAGACAAGCTTCAGTTCACGTGCCGCGCGTCTCCGCGTCGTGATTAGGCCTAGCCTATTGTCTGCAATTTATTTCTTATTATTAAATCCTAGTAATTGGTTGATGAAACATTGATTTAAATTAAGATAATTATTTTAAAACGAAATTTACTTTAAAGAAAGGCTTTGTGCTTGCATGTTTAAGCTATGTGAAAGTTTTAGTGCTGCTTCCAGAGAACGGTCACGTTCGGATTGTTTTTCCTCATAAATGCGAACACGGAAAATAAAATAAAGATTTTATGTTCTGGAGAGAGTCAACCCTTCTTCATCCGGTGAGTATTACTTTTGGTTTGTGCAGTGTGGTTCACATAGGCCAATTTATTAAAATATTTAATTATCTGGGAATTGGATCTCCTCCATAATGCTGAAATTGCCCAATTTTAAAAAAAATTAGTAATAATTTAAGTTTTGTGGTGTAAGTCTACGTATTTTATAATGTTAACTTCAAATAATACTAATAGTAATTTAAAGATGTTGTAGCTAGCATTGGGTCTGGACGTGAAGGATAACTTCGGGAGTTGAAGGGACGTGTCGGTGTCGTGATTCTGTCTTCTCACACCGCGACACAGGTTCGTGGATCTGAGTGTCGCGATCGTTACAGCCTTACATAGGCTATATTCTTCTTGCAGATAAATATACTCACGCAGTTTAGGTTAGAAGCCTCCAGTGAGTTCAACGTTTCAGGGGATACCCGGGAAATGCTCAGAGGTGACGAGGGGAGTTGAGAAGAGCAATGTTTATTTCAGCGAATTTAAAGCTTTGACAACTTTAATCGTTATTTAAATACCTTTACTCAATTATCTCGACTACGAAACCCTGTGAGATTATTTTTGAATGTCTGTTCTTTGAAATTAGCAAAAAAAAAAATA
Source organism: Pimephales promelas (assembly GCF_016745375.1). The sequence goes on from NW_024121741.1 coordinate 7,420, forward strand.
TTTTTTTTTTTTTTTTTTTTGTTATTTCATGGTTTTTCCACATAATCGGCCCATATCTTAAAATGGAAGGTTGCAACTTCCGACTCATTTCGCCAGAGCGGGTCACATTTGATTTTTATTTTTTAAACAATGTAATGTGTAACCTAAAAATAAACAGATTATTTGATAAATGGTATATTTAAATCTGCATATTGTAGCCTAATATCTGCAGGGCAGCCTAGTCTTAATAAATGTATGCTTCATTTTTCATTAGTAAATTTGATCAATAAATTCAATAATTTAGAATAATAAGACACTATAGGGCTGTTACCCTAGGTAAGGCTGATCAAATTAAATCGGTTACACAATAATGTTACGAGATTGGTTTAACAGGAGTCAATTAAAAATCGCTGTAAAGAACGATACTTTTAAACATAACCCTAAATCACCATAAGGTGTCGCCAGATGACCGTCTTAATGAACGAGTCATGGATTCAAAATGCTGAATCATTCAGTAATGAGAAAACACATTGCTTTGAGATGCGCGATGGGTCGCTGTGATCTTTGTTTAACTATTTTCTCTGCTGAAACAGAAAAAAGTCAATATTGCATCTAAAAAGTCAATATTGCATCTAAAATGTAAGTGACTTGACTTGTGTGTGTGACTATGTTTGTTGTAGTGATAAGAGTTGCACCCTTGTTAAAGTTTAAGGCCTTGTGTTTTTGGATATATATCTTTCTTTCTTTTTTTTTTCTTTTTTTACAAAATATGCATATAACCCATATATTTTAGATTTATTATTTGCTTTAAATTAAATTAAGATTGTATTTTTGGTAATTGAACCTGAATGAATTTAAAAATGAATGTGCTATATTTCAGATCATATTTGTTTTTCTTAAAATTTGAACTAACTTTATTCTCAGCTGAATTATAAATATTTTATTTCTGTATGAATTAAAAACACATTTGATTTTTCTTTTTTAATCAATGTAGAATGTGTAACTGAAATATAAACAGATTAGGGCTCTGTTCGAGGACAAGTAACTAAAACCAATGCGACATGATGAATGTTTGTTTCCCAAACCATCTCAGAGTAACAGCTTACTTTTCTTTCTTACTATATTCTTTCTTACTATAAACTGTGCTGAAGAGCTTGCATCAGTCAAAGCAGGGTTACATTTTGCATGTCGTGCACAATAAACCTAAAGGCACCAGGGTGGCGGTGCCACCGGCTTCATATATATATGTATATACAGTATATATATATATATATATATATATATATATATATATATATATAGCTGTGATCCGCGATGAAGGGCCAAAGCCAGTGGCATGGCCACCCTGGTGCTTTTAGGTAACTAAGGAACCGGGGTTGCGGTGCCACCGGCTTGGGCCCTTCATCGCTGCTCGCAGCTATATTTATTATTAATTTTTTCTTACGACTATTCGGGCACTTTTGGGGCCCTTAACATGCTCGAAAACTCTTGAAACTTTGCACACGGGTCAGAACCCGCGGCCATCAGAGCCGGGCTGAAGATGGTACCCGGGCGTGGCAGGGGGCTCGTCAGCGCCCCCTGGAATGGGGTCCGAACACTTGGTCCATAACTCAAACACGCTTGCATGTAATAATATGAAACTCGGTACGCATGTTGATCTCATCGTTTCATCTATACCTCGCGCTTTTACTTTTTACCCCAGCCCAACAGGAAGTCGGCTATTGAGGTTTGTTTGTAAAACGCTCGCAATGTTATTTGAAATACTCCTCCTAGAGCTTTGATCCAAATTCGACGATACTCGGTCAGCGTGAAGTCAAGACATTGAGGATGAAAGCTTGTGTGGGGATTTTTGATATCTCGAACGGTTTGGCCGTGGCGAGGAAACGAAATCATGGCGAGAAACGTGAAACAGGAAGTTTGTTATAACTTCAGCATACATTAACTGATCTTGATGAAACTTCAGCAGTATGTTCGCTGTAAGAGGACGATCACATGGATGTGACTATTGTGAGTCAAAGTTATAGCGCCACCAACTGGCAGCAGGAAGTGTGTCACTTTCAAAATGCTTTGATATCACCCTTTTATTTTTACCCGATTTGCTTCAAACTTCATATGTATAATGTAAACATACGGCAGATGTAGACCTGTGAATGGATTCTTGATATCTTTGAAACTGTTGCCGTGGCGACGCATCAAACTTTACCCTTCTTTTAGGATGCTTTTAGGATGCTTTTGAGACCCTTAGCATGCTTCAAAATGCATGAAACTCGACAGACACATCACATTTATTAGCCAGTAGACACGTGCAATGTTTCAGAAACGGGCGTGGTGAGGGCTCAGTAGCGCCACCTTTTGACAAAAGTGGGGTTGTTAGTTTTATCTACAGTTACAAAAATCGGTATGTATATTGTACTCCTCGAGCCGGACAACTTTCTAATTGACACTCATTAGCTAGGACCCACAGAAAGTCAGATATGTTTGTTTGAATGTGGTCTTGCTTAATCTGAGCCTACATCTCTGTCTTTGCCTGTCTGTGTATGTGTGTGTGTTTGTAGGGGGAGGGGTCTTAACCATTTCACTCCTGTGTGTATGGCCTGCATAAAAAATAAATGCCTTAAGCCTGGTATTTTTTTAAATAAGTTTTTTATTTTTTATAAGTAAAGGCATATAACCAGTTTAATTGTAGTGCATTAATAGTTTTATATAATTAGTTTATTAATTAAATTAACTTGGTCCATAAACTTGATCTGAAAATTTGGTCCATAAATCAAACACACTTGCATGTAATAATATGACTTGAGTGTTAATCACATCATGTTTTCAGTTTGAATATAAAATATATAAATTATGTAAAAAAAAATAAAGTTGATCCAGCTGGAGCGCAGGCTGAGAATAGCGCTGTCATGACTGGATCAGAGATCATCAGTCATGCCCTCTCATACCTTACGCGCACACCACGCCCACTTACATCAGATCACATCAACATGTCAGCCGGAGGGATAACGAGGGTCGTCGTCGCTTTTGGATTCAAGAATTTCTTACAACAAGATGGCAAAAGAACAGCGCTTTGCAAGACATGCAACGTTAAGATCGCGGACAGTCAGATGACAACCTCCAATTTCGTCCGTCATTTGAAGAGCCATTCTGCCCACTGTGCCCAGTAAGTGCTTGTCAATTTGTTAATGTTATCTGGTTAGCTCGTTCGTAGTTAGCTAGCTAATGTAAGTTAAAGGAGAACTCCGGCGCAAAATTACACATTGTTACCTAGTCAACCGTTATCTGAGATTTGTTTTCATGACTGCCGAATGTAAATAGTTTTATCTATAAAAACAGTTTAGCCTATAAGTGACGTCCGACATTCTGCATATTGTGTTATTTTGTTAAGCCCCACTAAAGGCATAAAAAACTGTAAAGCACAATCAAGTTTTCACACTATATTCCAAGACTTCTAAAGTCATTCAATAGCTTAATGTGTGGTAAAATTAATATTTTAGTCTCTAAGTTAAAGTTAACGGAAAGTCATCTCGCCTCAGTCATTCTCCATGCATCAGCATTAGCGCGTCGCGTTCGGTTGCGACAGTAACACGACGACACTCTCTTCAAGATCAATGTTCCCAATATTATACTTTATTTGTAGATAAGGCATAAAGGTCTATGATTTGCATAAAATGACTATCTTGCTGGAGTGGAGTTTATTGCCCTTTAGAATACACTAAGCATTAGTGCTGCACGATTAATTATATCGCAGTCGTAATAGCGATCTCAAACCTATGCAATTATATAACGCAAAATGCCGCGATTTTATATGAAATAAACAAAGTAGGGCTATTAGCGCAGCATCTCTTCTTTTTTGTCATCCTTTGACTAGTGTTACAAGATCCCCCTCTTATTGGTTCAAATGCCTTTTCGCATTTTGCACGACAAGAAGTGAAAAGCTGCCTGTGAGTGCCCTAGATTAGAATAGATGAGACTCGCATAATGCGCATGCACTGACCGTGTGCCAGCCCAGAATAAACAGTTCTCTTTCGAGCTTGAACGAACAATAGCACACACAATTATGCCAAAATGTGATTTTGTCTAGTATCTTCATAACATAAGAAAAGTCTATGGATGAAAAGAGTTGTGCTATGAGGCGCGTGTGAGATCCGCGTCTCGGCAACGGGTGCTCTTAAAGGGCCAGCAGCGAATAAAGCGTTCTTTCAGTAAAGTTAAAAGAACAAAGGGAAATTAGAAAATTACTCACTGATCTTGAGTAAAGAACTTTTGTAGCTTTAATAAGGATTATTATATATATAATTTATGATTCAGGCAGCGCAGACTGTTTGATAACTTTATTCAATTTCTGTACCTGTTAAGACAGGAAGGGCACAGGTAAATATGTTTTTTATTATGGGTTTATGTGGGGATTGTTTGAAGTTCACTTAATTTAAAAGCTGTTATATATTTTTTTTAAGCGTAATAATTTTTTAAAAAGTTGATGGCTTTCAATTGATGGAATCACTGTAATGTTGGTTTGGTTGATGGTTTATTGATCATTATAGGTGTTATCAATCATTTATTGTTGTTGTTGTTTTTAGTTTGAGTTGAGAAATAAACATTAATCTGTGTGTGCATTTTACTTTAGAACCAAGCAAGTTGGACTCATGAAACCATTTTATTATATCGGAGTCGCAAATCGCAATTGCAATATTGGCTCAATAATGGCAATATGACATTTTCCCAAATCGTGCAGCCCTACTAAGCATAGATTATAGATACCATCCCTTCGCTATGTTCTTTTCAATGTGAAGCGTTGCGTGCTGTGACTTGGTGTTGCTTCAAGTGCATCATTCTGCACACGGGATGCGCATGATTGCTTATAATACTTTGGGGAGACAAGGGGGCGTGGCCTAAGGGAATAGCACTCGTGATGTTAAGTGATGTTACCCCGCCATCGCTGATACAACCTTTAGCAGTCATGTTTTTGCTTCTTGAGAGAGAGAGAAAGTGTGTGTGTGTGTGTGTGTGTGTGAGCAATGGCGGTTCTAGGCGGGGGCCTGGGGGGGCCAGTGCCCCTGCGACAACAAGCTTGGACCCCCTTGTGGCCCCCTAAATGTGGAGTCAGTGTGAAATATTTTTTTATAGTGTGTCACGCATTGAGCATGACAGTCACTCGTTTCAGTCTTTTGTCTCACACTCCCGTCACACATTGTATTTCTCATGCGGAAAAACTATTAATAATATATTTAATATACGCAATTTCTCTGGCCGCGCCGCTCTCACGTGAGAATCAAGCGCGTCTCGCCTGGAGTTCAGCAGTCGACCCTGCTACGCATCAGCCAATCAAAAAAAGAGAAGTGCTACTACATTGGTTGTTAGTTTTATCTACAGTTACAAAAATCGGTATATACATTGTACTCCTCAAGCCGTACAACTTTCTAATACATAGTCATTAGCTCGGACCAAGAGGAAGTCAGATATTTTGGTCTGAATATGGTGAGCCTCTCTCTGAGCCTACGTCCCTGTATGGCAAGCCCTTTTAACATTTAAAAGCTAAGTTTGCCTGTCCGGAATTAACATTGTAGATATCAACAACGTCTTTCTGTCTAGTCGTTACACTTTGGATAGTTTGTATTATCATTTAAGATATCTGTAACATAATTGTGACTAGTCGAAATGACAGAGTATGGCAAGCCGCTTTAACATTTAATCATGAAAGGGCCAAAGCCTTCGGCACCGCCACCCGGGTGCCTTTAGGTAACTAAAGGAACCGGGGTTGCGGTGCCTCCGGCTTGGGCCCGCCATCGCTGCTCGCAGCTATATTTATTATTATTATTATTATTTTTCTTACGACTATTCGGGCACTTTTGGGGCCCTTAACATGCTCGAAAACTCTTGAAACTTTGCACACGGGTCAGAACCCGCGGCCATCAGAGCCGGGCTGAAGATGGTACCCGGGCGTGGCAGGGGGGCTCGTCAGCGCCCCCTGGAACGGGGTCCGAACACTTGGTCCATAACTCAAACACGCTTGCATGTAATAATATGAAACTCGGTACACATGTTGATCTCATCGTTTCATCTATACCTCGCGCTTTTACTTTTTACCCCAGCCCAACAGGAAGTCGGCTATTGAGGTTTGTTTGTAAAAACGCTCGCAATGTTATTGAAATACTCCTCCTAGAGCTTTGATCCAAATTCGACGAAACTCGTCAGCGTGAAGTCAAGACATTGAGGATGAAAGTTTGTGAGGGGATTTTTGATATCTCGAACGGTTTGGCCGTGGCGAGGAAACGAAATCATGGCGAGAAACGTGAAACAGGAAGTGTGTTATAACTTCAGCATACATTAACTGATCTTGATGAAACTTCAGCAGTGTGTTCGCTGTAAGAGGACGATCACATGGATGTGACTATTGTGAGTCAAAGTTATAGCGCCACCAACTGGCAGCAGGAAGTGTGTCACTTTCAAAATGCTTTGATATCACCCTTTTATTTTTACCCGATTTGCTTCAAACTTCATATGTATAATGTAAACATACGGCAGATGTAGACCTGTGAATGGATTCTTGATATCTTTGAAACTGTTGCCGTGGCGACGCATCAAACTTTACCCTTCTTTTAGGATGCTTTTAGGATGCTTTTGAGACCCTTAGCATGCTTCAAAATGCATGAAACTCGACAGACACATCACATTTATTAGCCAGTAGACACGTGCAATGTTTCAGAAACGGGCGTGGTGAGGGCTCAGTAGCGCCACCTTTTGACAAAAGTGGGGTTGTTAGTTTTATCTACAGTTACAAAAATCGGTATGTATATTGTACTCCTCGAGCCGGACAACTTTCTAATTGACACTCATTAGCTAGGACCCACAGAAAGTCAGATATGTTTGTTTGAATGTGGTCTTGCTTAATCTGAGCCTACATCTCTGTCTTTGCCTGTCTGTGTATGTGTGTGTGTTTGTAGGGGGAGGGGTCTTAACCATTTCACTCCTGTGTGTATGGCCTGCATAAAAAATAAATGCCTTAAGCCTGGTATTTTTTTAAATAAGTTTTTTATTTTTTATAAGTAAAGGCATATAACCAGTTTAATTGTAGTGCATTAATAGTTTTATATAATTAGTTTATTAATTAAATTAACTTGGTCCATAAACTTGATCTGAAAATTTGGTCCATAAATCAAACACACTTGCATGTAATAATATGACTTGAGTGTTAATCACATCATGTTTTCAGTTTGAATATAAAATATATAAATTATGTAAAAAAAAATAAAGTTGATCCAGCTGGAGCGCAGGCTGAGAATAGCGCTGTCATGACTGGATCAGAGATCATCAGTCATGCCTTCTCATACCTTACGCGCACACCACGCCCACTTACATCAGATCACATCAACATGTCAGCCGGAGGGATAACGAGGGTCGTCGTCGCTTTTGGATTCAAGAATTTCTTACAACAAGATGGCAAAAGAACAGCGCTTTGCAAGACATGCAACGTTAAGATCGCGGACAGTCAGATGACAACCTCCAATTTCGTCCGTCATTTGAAGAGCCATATTCTGCCCAGTAAGTGCTTGTCAATTTGTTAATGTTATCTGGTTAGCTCGTTCGTAGTTAGCTAGCTAAATGTAAGTTAAAG
>NW_024121742.1:0-14989 GCF_016745375.1 Pimephales promelas
CATATTCATTTTTACAGTGTACATGTTTCATGTACTTGTAATAACAGTAAATTGTGCATAATTTCATGCAGTTTTAAAACTATATGGTCACACTTTATTTTAAGGTGTCCAGAGTGTAAGTTTACATTTAAGTGCTGAGTAATATTAATAAACCACATGTATTACCATAGGGTTGCATAATTTATAGTAATTACTACAGTCACTACATGTGTAACAATGACACTAACAGAACTAACTTTGTATCTTGAGGTTGATGTTGTATAGACTTTAAAATAAGCCACTGGATTTACGTGTTGTTTTGTATCTTTGTGGTATTCACGTGACGTTTTTGGAAACAATGAGAATCTCACAAAGGGCGTAACATGCTCCGCCCTCCGTGTCATTATTCATCCTTTAGGCAATGAGCTGTGGGAAATTCTTAGTCGTGCTTGATTGAAACCAACACCCTTAGTTTCACGTTTATCAATATAACATTACACGTTAAGACATGACTTTTCAAATGATCTGTGAATTACTTAGATACGAACCATAAACCGTGAGCATCATAAGCGTGGGTCGCGTCAAGACCATGTTTAAGACGAGGCCTGGACGTCGCTGGCCTAGACACGCCTCACCACACTACAACAGAAAACATCATCCCGTAAGAAAGCTGATTCTTGAATCAGTGCATGAATGCCCAAAGGAACTACACACCCAAAGCCGTGATTCAGAGTGAAACCTCTCTAGTTACGCACTAGAATGATGATGGTGACCTTTTCTGCTATCTCTGCTGTGTCATTACTAGGTGAGCTGTAGTTCCTCCTATGTCGGGCTAACAGAACTACACCATTACCCATTATTTGTAACTGTAGCAGGCTGAACGTCACAACAGCAAAACCACTTGAACTGAAACTGGCCACAGAACCACATTACGGTACTAGATAAAAGCTGCATTGATGGTATTTAAAGGGATACTCCACCCCAAAATGAAAATTCTGTAATCATTTACTCACCCTTAAGTTGTTCCAAACCTATATACATTTAATTCTTCTGTTGAACACAAAATATGATATATGGGTAAGCAAACAGTTGATGGGGCCCCACTGACTTAATATGGAAGTCAATGGGGCCAAAATGAAATTTTTGGGTGAACTATCAGGGCACCGTTTATTTAATATTATTATATACTTGCACATAATATTATTATATTTAATTAAAACAATTATAGATATTTAAATTAATAATTTTAATTATTACAAATTTTAATACGTTTTTCTTTGGCTTGAAAAACAATCGTGTTTTTTTTGTTTTTTTTAATGAATAAATACAGCTGTCATGATAAACGGCCACAAAATTGTGTTCTGTCTGACCAAACCATGGTGATGGAAGTAATTAGGATCTTTATTCAACCAAAAATGCAAAGGCAACAGCTGCCTATTGAGATTCTCCTAGTTATTTACTAAAAATAAACATGCGTTATAGAAAGCTTTCTAGTTTCTAGTCTCATAGCAGTCAATTGTCATTTAGGAATCGAGGCTCATGGTTTGAATCAAACTACACAGAGTGAGACAGGGGACATATTTTGCATTCTGATTTAAATGAAATGGAAAGATTAGTGGTTGCATATAATGGAAACTACAGTTGATGGTTCAAATTATGGTTTGGCTTGAAATCATGGCATTCTTTGCCACAAAATGTCCATAGCACTAATTTTCATTGAAGGCAGGCTACAGAATGTGCGTGGCTCAACTAAAAGGCTTTAATATACAGTTGGCTTCGAATGGATTATAGATTCAAATCAAAGTTAATGACAAAGGAATGTCCATTTTCCAGATTTCCTAGACAAAAGTCTTTGAGTCAGGACCAGAAAAGGCTTTAATACATTTATAGTCACTGTAATAAACCAGTGATGAGTTAATAATGTAATTAAAGAGAAATAAGGAGTCAATACGGCCACAATTACAACATTTCTAATGGGAATTTATATATTGTTCTACAACTATGGATCATTTAACATCTTCAAAGACATACAGTGAAGTCCATAAGTCTCAGACCTTTGAACCCCACTGTATATAATGGAATGTTAAATGTTTAAATCAAATTAATAGTAGTTTTTCGACTCTAATGTTTGAGAATATTATGTCTAAATAGCAGGTTAAGTTGCAACATAGGCTCATTGGAAAAATGTGCCTCTACCGACATTCTTGCAAAACTTGTACATACAATCCACTGCAGTTTCAAGCTGAAATGACCACTGGTGGCAGTACAACACAATTCTCACATGGCAACCTTTAGCGTCAGTTAGATGACGCGCTTAGGTTTAGACCACTAGGAGGCGCGTCTCATGACGCTAAAGGATGCTATGTGCGTCGGATGTTGACGCATGGTCAAAAGCGTCAGTTAGATTACGGCTTGGGATGAGAACGGGCTGTACAACACCGTCAAAATGTATTCCTTTGCACACAAACAGTAATTAGAGGCGGAGTACTGAATAATCAACACTCATTGTTATGTTATGACCTCAAAACACTTTTACAATAGTGCTTGATTTGCAAATTAATACATTTTGACTTCGGCATCATATAGCTTCACATCTGTCTGTCAGTCTTTTCAGACAGTAAACTCAGTAGCTCAGCTTGTACAGTGGTGTGCTTGTGATCCTGAGCCAGAGCTCAACAGTGCATTTCACTAACATGTTTGACTAAAAAGAGATGTGTGCAAACTGTATGTATTTAGGAGCATGTCTTTGCGGAAAAAAAGTGTTACGTAAGGTCATAAAAAGTCTTAAGTATCTTAAATGGTACAACAAACTTAATAATTTGGAATGGATAAACAGCCTATGATGTGATTATTAAATTTCAAAGGTCTGTGATTTAAAGCCACACTATGCAGGATTTCCGTTTTTGTCAAACTGTGACCCCTAGAGTCGCTGTGGAGTACTTGTACTGTTGTAAATAGCATTCACGCAGAGATGTCTCAGCACTCACGGCCTGATCCCCTCCCCCTGTATACCGGTACCTGCTGATGTAAGCTGTAACGAGTGGAAATAAGGTGTGGCCCTTTTAATTGTACTTTAGTATATTTTAAAAAAAAATTAATTGAAAATTCTGGTTCTTTTTTAAAAGTATATTTATTTGCGCCTTATTAAAAATATATTTTATGTATATACTGTGTGCTGGAAATGTAATGTCATTGTAACAATGCATTGAAAGTATACTTTCAAAATGCATTTGAGTATACACTAGTATTATGTAAAAAGTATAGCTAAGTTTTATTTGTCTAATAATGTACATTTGTTATTGAAGACGAAGTTTGCAATTTGTAGTATTTTGAATAAGCCAAAGGTATTAAGCCTACACTTTTTAGTATACACAAGTTTGAGTATGTATATGTCTCTCTCTCTCTCTCTCTAGATACTGTCGTGTCCTAATACAAGGCAAAAACGCCAAAAATATGTTTCGAAGGCAGTCATAATGAATTTCTAATGTACTTGTTATACAAATAAAGTACACTTTAATATCACTAATCAAGCATGTAATTAGTCCCTAAACAGGCATAGAACACAAAAGTACACTAAATACACTTAAAGTTATGCTTTACTACCATTTAATTACAACTAATACTTAGTACAAGATTAGTTGTTTCAAAATAACTCTTGCAGATGTTGTCTGGCCTGCCGTATCACTGGAAGGAAAGAACGTTTGCCTTCATATTACAGTTTGAAGAAGAAATATTTTAAAAAAATAGAGTACATTTTGTATTCTAATAAGTTATTTTGTTTATAAATGTCTTCTTATATGCTTTTATTAAGGAAAAACACATTATTTGACAAATTTTCATTGTGGCCATAAAGTTAGTAATGTGCTCCTTTAAGCACATGGGCTCCTGGGGAAAAATGAAGCATCAAGCTCTGGGAGCCCTCAGAGACTATTAGTCCCATAAAACCATGAAACAGCAAATGGTATAATTGCTTGAGCAAAAGTTGATGGATGTTTTCGAAATTGCCCCCCCCCCCCAATACCCTCATTCACTGTGTCCACTAATATAGTCCACCTAAAGAGGTGAATGAAAACGAGTGAGTGTATTGCAACACTGAGTATACCAGAAGGGCTTTTGCATAGCTTGTGCTTGCTGTTTAAAAATCATTTGAAACTTCACAAACGGGAAGCTCCAGTTGTAATATGAAAAGATTTATCTAGAACAGAGCTATGTATAAACCTTATGGGGCGAGCAGGACGAGGCCAAGGGTCGTGAGAGAACATCCCTCTGCCTCGTCCTGCTCGCCCCACCTTTATTAAACAATTTAAACTTGCCTCTATGGGGAGTTTGTTTTGTTTGAACGTTTAATATTGTTCTACATACAGGCTTTCAGCAAGTACAAATTATTTTATATGTTTTGCTACAAGTTATTCACAAGTTAGTCAAGAATGTGACTTTTTCCAACAGAAATTTGTATGCACATGTTTTTGTGTAACAAAATGATCTTTCTCAATGACATGAAAAATGTTAGCATTTTTTTTGCTTTTATTTTTCATATCTTAAAACTGCTGTCTTACATTTTATATAGATTTGTTTTATTTGTGCAAAAAATACAGAATAAAAGCATATTTGATAACAAAAGGTGCATTATGTATTAATTATTATAACATTTACTGTCTGAAAAAAGGCAATAAATGTTAAAATTAAGTAAATTTCATTAATACAAATGAGTAAATTCTGCTTGATTTATTTGTGAGGTGACTTAAAAAAAAAAGCACATTACACTAATAATATTAAATTCATCATGTGCCATAGACTAAATAATTTAGGACATTTTACTTAATTTATTCGGGTAGATCTCACACACACACACAAAAAAACCACACCTTAAAATCTACTCAAATATAATACGTGTAATATTGTTACCATCATTTTTTTTTTAAGTAGATACCATGTAATATTTTTTACAGTGTACATGCAGTGCTTTAAAGTAAAGAAAGTCGCAGTTTGGTGTAAAACCATTGAGGTATAAGACTGAAAATACGTAATTACAAAGACTACAAACCCCAAAGGCGCACATTTTCTCTCAATGAATGAAGCTAACTTTACTGAGGCTGTCTGTCATTGTTTCTACAGTCTTACGTTATAATCGTAACGTTACGCCGTCCTACCTGAGTGTTTTGTTCCAGACTGCACACACACGAGCAGCGGATCTCGTTTCTCTTCCCGGGAGATGTAGTTCATAGAGCGATTTTCACATAAAACTAAATGTTACTCTTCTGTTGTATGACAAACTGCAACGTTTTTGACTTTCAGAATTATCTTTTAAATTGACAAACATCATATGTGTAATTGAAGGCACAGTTCAGACGAAATAAAAAGATAAGTTGTCTCTCGCCATTGACTACCATTCATATTTTTTCCGAAATAAGGTCCCATGAGCCGGAAGCGGAGGCCAAATTAAGTTTGTGTATCTTTCACGCTCTATGGCTGGCAGGGTGGACATATAATTACTTGACATGTTTTATATAAGTGATTTCTTAAGTTATTTACGCCTATCGGCTGTGTACGGAGGTTGTTTTTTGCTGTTATTTTGTATTGAAGTCTATGGGGAGTTTGTTTTCCCCCAAAAGTGGGCGTGAACCTATTCAGAGACATTCTATGACGCAGCGCCGGTTGTGCGTATTATGTGTAATTCAGGGCACAATTCAAACGAAATCAAAGTATTTGTTGTCTCTCGCCATTGACTACCGCGTTACCAAGGCAACGACTGACGTGTTTTGTGTACATTCCAAAGATCTGCCGCGAGTCTGACACACGGAAACCGTAACCGTTCCAGCTCCGTTTTGGGCCGACGGTGGAAACGGCTAGCAGCTAATGTTAACGAACAAGAGGATTGTGCTGAACGGATTTCAAGCAACTACAGACTTTCCACGCAGGGATTTCACACGACAGAGTGGTAAGTTGTTGTTTTTTTTAAAGAGAAGAGTGAGTGACATCTGCATCACGCTGCATCAAAGGTAGGCAAAACTATATTTACATTATTTCGCCATTAGATGGCGGCAAAGACGGTGTTTATGAGACAGTCTGTCAGTAGTGAAGACTTTTTGAGCACGGAGAAGCAAGACGCAAATGACTAGCGTGTCAGAGCTAAACCCCCCTAACTGTTTAAAAGTCAAGATATCGCTGAGGACATTCAAACGTATTTTTTATTACGAATATAGGACTGACTTGAAGGAAGATGCTATATCTACTGTAAATACCTTCTCGCAATAATTATATTAAATGAACAATATTAATGATAAAGGTATGTTTGCGTTGCTAAGAGTGGTTGCTAGGGGTGCTGTGTAGTCATTGCCGTGGCTTTTACAGTCTATGGTTTTAGCGTGAATAAACCTCCACCTATCAGAATGACTGTAACTTACCGTTTCATAAAGATAAATTACTGCAGATAATAGCTTTATTGGTAAATTATGTTGTTTTGCATTTATAATTGCACTGTATGTTTTTTTTAAAATATATTTTAGTCTTGATCACTTCTCTCGTTTTAGTAGTTTTTTTTTTATTATTGGCATTGGTACTATTTTCACAATTGTCAAAACTCTTTGCTCAAAAACTCTTTGCTCAAAAGTCTAATATGATCACACTTGTAACACATTTAGGCTAGTCATTCTTCCAAAACATGATCCCATGCTTTCATTACAGCACATTTTCAGGACACATAATCATCATGTAAAAACATAAGATGATTGTAATATGTAATGAGAACATTTGGTTTAATCACCAAAACACAACAGTATGACCTTAGTACTTTTAAAGGAATAGTTCACCCAAACAAATAGTTGATGACGGTGTAACGATACACAAAACTCACGGTTCGGTTTTCCCACGGTTTTGACTTTGACTTAGACTTCTAAATTGCTTTTTTTTTTCTTCTTTTTAAACACTGGTTTAAAGAAAAAAATAGTGTCTTTGTCTTAAATTAATTGAATTACAATTAAACATTTTGCAAGGATTAAAAAAAAAATCTGCTAATGTAAACGATATCGGGAGCCACACATTACTATTACATTAAAGGTACACAACAGAGCCTAGACTTGTAGCCTAAATTCAGATGCTATTTATTTTTTAGAAATAATAATCAACACCCAACATATTGTATGAAAACATGTAAACTGAACGTAAGGCAGTTTTTGCATTAACTTATGTTTTTACTCTAATTTGTTATTGAAATATAATAATTGGCACAGTTGCTGTCATTTTCATGAAAGATATTTTAAACATACATTAAATAATCAAAATTAACGGGTTAAGTATATATTATTATTACAGTATATATTATTAAGTATATTATATTACACGAGTTATGATGCCTTTCAGTAAGTTAACTGTATCTTTCAACATACCTATACCAATAGTCAGAATTTGAAAGATTACAGCTTGCTTATTATTATTGGTGTTAATGGTGGTTAGGTTATAAAACTGAATTTGCTGTGTACACATGCGGTACAATGAGCCGGGGTGGGCGGGGCTGGGGTAGCAGGGGGCGGGGCGTGTTTGGTAGGCCATGAGAGTATCGCGATTCGACTCGTGGGTTCTGTATCGCGGTTTTTGGGTTTGGTTCGAATATCGTTACACCCCTAATGACTATCATTGACCTTCATAGTATTTTTTACTCCTATACTATGGA
This sequence comes from Pimephales promelas, assembly GCF_016745375.1. The sequence goes on from NW_024121742.1 coordinate 7,649, forward strand.
GGGCAATGAGGGTCCATCAACTGTTTGGTTACAGATACTCTTCTACTCATATTCTTTTGCGTTCATCAGGAGAGAGAAACTTATACAGGATTGGATCAAGTTGAAGGTGAGTAAATGATGACAGGATTTTCATGTTTGGGTGAACTATCCCTTTAACAGTCAGCTAATTTAATAGAAAACAATGCAATATTCATGTTTCAGATCACCCAATTTGATAAGTAACACATGCTACAGATGCCACATTAGAAAACATATGTACATCACCTAAATTATGTTCATACTGTTTGTAATAGTATCTGTTATCAAAAGAATGAAGTTATGAAACTGCCATGAAGTTTTGTGTTAGAACAGTTTGCTGCCGATACAGTAAACGTTCTCACTGTGCCATATCACTGAATCTATACTGCAGTTGACCTTTATAAGGGTGTGTTACAGTAATGTCTTTACTATGGTAATCTGGTGTGCTGTAATGTAAAATGCTGTGTTTGGTGACATCTGTCTCCCTTCTTCTGATGCATCTCTGATCAATCTGATGTTACACATTCATTGACTGTTTCCTGTCCTTAGTCTATCCTGCTATAAACACAAATTGCTAATCTCTCTGTCACACACACACACACACGCACACACACAGTGTAAAAAAAAACAATTTTTGCCCAATGATCATGTGTGAAAACACTTACATAAATTGAACACATAAGATTTCAAAACTAAATATCTAAATAATTTATATTCATGCATATAATTTATGCATTTCTGTTTATAGTGTAAATATACCTAATTTGATCTGAGTTGCGTGTTCTGTGTAGTTTAGAGAAAATGACACCATTTCAGAAATTGTGTGTAAGCTATTTAAAAAAACAAATCTGTAGCAATAAGAGTTTTGAAAATGTAACATCTGATTGTGGAAATTGTGCCAAAGCAATTGACCCTTCGCTAAGCCACGCCCTAAAACCGCCACTGGCCAATCATGTCGTAGCAACCGTAACTATGCGCGGGAGGTCTGGCAAGCTTTCGAATGAGGGAACATGCTGAAGCATTGTGCGTATGGATTGTGCAAATCTGATACCGGTATACTAAAAGTTTGGACGGGGGAGAGGAATTGTTTTCCTTCCAGAAAATCTAAAAGCCAAGGGGAGAAATGATTGGCGTGATCTAGCATCTATGTGCGAGACCCATTCTGGTAAATGTCGACATGCTTAACAAAAACACCTATTATTGCTTGGAAATATTGACGGTTCTTTGGTCATAATGATAACGTAAAATAAGACGATTAAAGAGACAAGACAAAGGCTCACTGACATACTTTAAAATATATTTCAGCATTTTGTTAATCGACATCCTACTAACGTTAACCTACCTCTTACTAAGTAACTTAACCCAATTCGATCGCGGCTCTCCCGGTATTAGTGTTATTCCACAAGATTTATTGATTAGCTGTTTGATTTATAATTATTAAGATTATTTTCTCATACCCTGCTGTGTATGAACACAGCTGTTACTCAATTTGTGTTTCCCATTTGAACGGTGCTGCTGCTTGCGCTGGGACTGTAACGTTAGGCTTTAACTTCAATTTTTAAGAAATTATTCTCTAATCGGTTGCATATAATGTCGTGAATATATCCCTCGAACGTATACTGTAGTCCCTTTTGTCTTGCTCTCTCAGATATTTCACTTGTTCGCCGAAAATTACTAATTATCTCATTGAAATGTCTGATACCGGGTGCATCCACACTATAATAGATGGGCCAGCCGCGAAAGCTTGACAGGCGTAGCAACAGTAACTAGGGAGGGCGGGGCTTAGCGAAGGGTCAATTAAAAAACTTTGCATAGGCTATTTGCTAATTGTAATGTGCTATAATAATATAAAAATATATTTAAATATTTAAATATACAGACAGACAGACAGATATATCATAGATAGATAGATGGATAGATAGATGGATAGATAGTAATAAGTAAGTATATAGATAGATTTGTAGTCCAAGTGAAGGAGGTAGGCATAGATAGAGACAGACAGGAGGTAGGCATAGATAGAGACAGACAGGAGGTAGCTTATAATAGATATTTAGATATATAGAGACCTTCGAAGTGAAGGAGATGGTGGTGGGCATAGATAGACAGACAGCTTATGATAGATAGACGGACAGACAGCTTATTATAGTTGATAGGTATAGGTAGGCATATAGATAGTTTGATAGTCCAAGTGAAGGAGGTACGCATAGATAGAGACAGATGGGCAGACAGAAAGCTTATTATAGATAGATAGATAGATAGATAGATAGATAGATAGATAGATAGATAGATAGATTTGTAGTCCAAGTAAAGGAGGTAGGCATAGATAGAGACAGACAGGCAAGACAGAGACAGAGGAGGAGGGAAAGAAGAAGGAGGAGGAGTAGGGCAAGAAAGAGGAGGAGGAGGAAAAGAAAGGAGGAGGATGAGGGCAAAAGAGAGAGGAGGAGGAGGAGGGCAAGAAAGAGGAGGGAGGAAGGAGGAGGAGGGGGTAAAGAAAGATGAGGGCGAGAGGTGGAGGGAAAGAAATAGGAGGAGGAGGAGGAGAATGAGGGAAAGAAAAGAGGAGGAGGAGGATGAGGGCAAGAGAGAGGTGGAAGAGGAGGGCAAGAAAGAGGAGAAAGGAGGAGGAGGAGGGCAAGAAAGAGGAGGAGGAGGGAAAGAAAGAGGAGGAGGAGGAGGAGGGAAAGAAAGAGGAGGAGGAGGGAAAGAAAGAGGAGGAGGAGGATGAGGGCAAGAGAGGTGGAGGAGGAGGGAAAGAAAGAGGAGGAGGAGGAGGAGGACAAGGAGGAGGAGAAAGAGGAGGAGGGCAAGGAGGAGGGCGAGGAGGAGGAGGGAAAGAAAGAGGAGGAGGAGGAGGAGGGAAAGAAAGAGGAGGAGGAGGAGGGAAAGAAAGAGGAGGAGGAGGAGGGAAAGAAAGAGGAGGAGGAGGAGGAGGGAAAGAAAGAGGAGGAGTATGAGGGCAAAAGAGAGAGGTGGTGGAGGTGGAGGCAGAGGGCAAGAAAGAGGAGGAGGAGGAGGAGGAGGGAAAGAAAAAGGAGGAGGAGGAGGAGGGAAAGAAAGAGGAGGAGGAGGGAGAGGAGGAGGATGAGGGCAAAAGAGAGAGGTGGAGGAGGAGGAGGAGGAGGGCAAGAAAGAGGAGGAGGAAGAGGAACAGGGCAAGAAAGAGGAGGAAGAGGAGGAGTGAAAGAAAGAGGAGGAGGAGGGAGAGGAGGATGAGGGCAAAAGAGAGAGGTGGAGGAGGAGGAGGAGGGCAAGAAAGAGGAGGAGGAGGAGGAGGAACAGGGCAAGAAAGAGGAGGAAGAGGAGGAGTGAAAGAAAAGAGGAGGAGGAGGAGGAGGAAAGAAAGAGGAGGAGGAGGATGGAAAGAAAGAGGAGGAGGAAGGAAAGAAAGAGGAGGAGGAGGAGGAGGAGGAGGAGGAGGGAAAGAAGAAGGAGGGAAAGAAGGAGGTGGAGGGAAAGAAAGAGAAGGAGGAGGAGGGAAAGAAAGAGATGGAGGAGGAGGAGGGAAAGATAGAGTCCTTCTTAGTGAAGGGGGTGGTGGTGGGCATAGATAGATAGATAGATAGATAGATAGATAGATGACAAGAGAGCAAGAAAGAGGAGGGAGGAGGAGGAGGGAAAGACAGAGGAGGAGGAGGAGGAGGAGGAGGAGGAGGGGGAAAGAAAGAGGAGGAGGAGGAGGAGGGAAAGAAAGAGAAGGAGGAGGAGGAAAACAAGAGAGAGGAGGAGGAGGAGGGCAAGAAAGAGGAGGAAGAAGGATGAGGAGGGCAAAGAGAGAGGTGGTGGAGGAGGAGGAGGAGGAGGGCAAGAAGGAGGAGGAGGAGGGCAAGAAGGAGGAGGAGGAGGGCAAGAGAGAGGAGGAGGAGGAGGAGGGAAAGAAAGAGGAGGAGGAGGAGGAGGAGGGAAAGAAGAAGGAGGAGGAGGATGAGGGAAAGAAAGAGGAGGAGTATGAGGGCAAAAGAGAGAGGTGGAGGTGGAGGAGGAGGGCAAAAAAGAGGAGGAGGAGGAGGGAAAGAAAAAGGAGGAGGAGGAAAAAAAGGAGGAGGAGGAGGAGGAGGGAAAAAAGGAGGAGGAGGAGGAGGAGGAGGGAAAAAAGGAGGAGGATGAGGAGGGAAAAAAGGAGGAGGAGGAGGGAAAAAAGAGGAGGAGGAGGAGGAGGAGGAGGAGGGAAAAAAGAGGAGGAGGAGGAGGAGGAGGAGGAGGGAAAAAGGAGGAGGAGGAGGGAAAGAAAGAGGAGGAGAAGGATGAGGGCAAGAGAGAGGTGGAGGAGGAGGAAAGAAGGAGGAGGAGGGAAAGATAGAGTCCTTCTTAGTGAAGGGGGTGGTGTTGGGCATAGATAGATAGATAGATAGATAGATAGATAGATAGATAGATAGATAGATAGATAGATAGATATAGATAGAGTCCTTCTTAGTGAAGGGGGTGGTGGTGGGCATAGATAGATAGATAGATAAATAGATAGATAGATAGATAGATAGATAGATAGATAGATGACTCCTTCATAGTGAAGGGGGTGGTGGTGGGCATAGATAGATAGAGTCCTTCTTAGTGAAGGGGTGGTGGTGGGCATAGATAGATAGATAGATAGATAGATAGATAGATAGATAGATAGATAGATAGATAGATAGATAGATAGATAGAGTGAGTCCTTCTTAGTGAAGGGGGTGGTGGTGGGAATAGATAGATAGATAGATAGATAGATAGATAAGTCCTTCATAGTCAAGGGGTGGTGTTGGTGGGCATAGATAGATAGATAGATGACAAGAGGGCAAGAAAGAGGAGGAAGGAGGAGGAGGGAAAGAAAGAGGAGGAGGAAAAGAAAGAGGAGGAGGAGGAGGGAAAGACAGAGGAGGAGGAGGAGGGAAAGACAGAGGAGGAGGAGGAGGGAAAGAAAGAGGAGGAAGGAAAGAAAGAGGAGGAGGAGGCGAGAAAGAGGAGGAGGAGGAGGGAAACAAGAGAGAGAAGGAGGAGGAGGGCAAGAAGGAGGAGGAGGAGGGAAAGAAAGAGGAGGAGGATGAGGGAAAGAAAGAGGAGGAGGAGGAGGGAAAGAAGGAGGAGGAGGATGGTAAGAAAGAGGAAGAAGGAGGATGAGGAGGGCAAAAGAGAGAGGTGGAGGAGGAGGAGGGCAAGAAGGAGGAGGAGGAGGAGGGCAAAAGAGAGAGGTGGAGGAGGAGGGCAAAAGAGAGAGGAGGAGGAGGAGGGCAAAAGAGAGAGGTGGAGGAGGAGGAGGAGGAGGGAAAGGAGGAGGAGGAGGAGGAGGGAAAGGAGGAGGGAAAGAAGGAGGAGGAGGAAGAGGAGGAGGGGGAAAGACAGAAGAGGAGGAAGGAAAGACAGAGGAGGAGGAGGAGGAGGAGGAGGGAAAGACAGAGGAGGAGGAAGAGGAGGAGGGGGAAAGACAGAAGAGGAGGAGGAGGAGGGAAAGACAGAGGAGGAGGAAGAGGAGGAGGGGAAAGACAGAAGAGGAGGAGGAGGAGGAGGGAAAGACAGAGGAGGAGAAGGAGGAGGTAAGACAGAGGAGAAGGAGGAGGGAAAGACAGAGAAGGAGGAGGAGGAGGAGGGAAAGACAGAGGAGGAGGAGGAGGGAAAGAAAGAGGAGGAGGAAGGAAAGAAAGAGGAGGAGGAGGAGGAGGGAAAGATAGAGTCCTTAGTGAAGGGGGTGGTGGTGGGCATAGATAGATAGATAGATAGATAGATAGAGTCCTTCTTAGTGAAGGGGGTGGTGGTGGGCATAGATAGATAGATAGATAGATAGATAGATAGATAGATAGATAGATAGATAGATAGACAGATAGATAGATAGAGTCCTTCTTAGTGAAGGGTGGTGGTGGGCATAGATAGATAGATAGATAGATAGATAGATGACAAGAGAGCAAGAAAGAGGAGGAAGGAGGGCAAGAAGGAGGAGGAGGGAAAGAAAGAGGAGGAGGAGGATGAGGGAAAGAAAGAGGAGGCGTATGCAGGCAAAAGAGAGAGGTGGAGGAGAAGGAGGAGGGCAAGAAAGAGGAGGAGGAGGAGGAGGAGGGAAAGAAGGAGGAGGAGGGCAAGAAAGAGGAAGAAGAAGGATGAGGAGTGCAAAAGAGAGAGGTGGAGGAGGAGGAGGAGGAGGGCGAGGAGGAGGAGGGCAAAGAGAGAGGAGGAGGAGGGAAAGGAGGAGGTGGAGGACGAGGAGGAAAAGGAGAGGAGGAGGAGGTAGGAAAGGAGGAGGAGGAGGAGAGAAGGAGGAGGAGGGAAAGACGGAGGAGGAGGAAAAGAAAGAGGAGGAGGAGGAGGAGAGAAAGAGGAGGAGGAGGAGGAAAGACAGAGGAGGAGGAGGGAAAGACAGAGGAAGAAGAAGGATGAGGAGGGCAAAAGAGAGAGGTGGAGGAGGAGGAGGGCAAGGAGGAGGAGGAGGGCAAAAGAGAGAGGTGAAGGAGGAGGAGGGAAAGGAGGAGGAGGAGGAGGAGGAGGGAAAGGAGGAGGAGGAAAGAAGAAGGAGGAGGAGGAGGAGGGAAAGAAGAAGGAGGAGGAGGAGGAGGAGGAGGGAAAAGAAGAAGAAGCAGAAGGAGGAGGAGGAGGAGGAGGAGGGAAGACAGAGGAGGAAGAGGAGGAGGAGGAGGGGGAAAGACAGAGGAGGAGGAGGAGGAAAGACAGAGGAGGAGGAGGGAAAGACAGAGGAGAAAGAGGAGGAGGAGGAGGAAAGACAGAGGAGGAGGAGGGAAAGACAGAGGAGGAGGAGGAGGAGGGAAAGACAGAGGAGGAGGAGGAGGGAAAGACGGAGGAGGAGTATGCAGGCAAAAGAGAGAGGTGGAGGAGGAGGAGGAGGGCAAGAAAGAGGAGGAGGAGGAGGAGGAAAGAAGGAGGAGGAGGGTAAGAAAGAGGAAGAAGAAGGATGAGGAGGGCAAAGAGAGAGGTGGAGGAGGAGGAGGGCAAGGAGGAGGAGGAGGAGGAGGGCAAAAGAGAGAGGTGGAGGAGGAGGAGGGAAAGGAGGAGGAGGAGGGAGGAGGAAAGGAGGAGGAGGGAAAGGAGGAGGAGGAGGAGGAGGGAAGAGGAGGAGGAAAGAAGGAGGAGGAGGAGGAGGGAAAGAAGAAGGAGAGGAGGAGGAGGAGGAGGGAAAGAAGGAGGAGGAGGAGGAGGGAGAAAGAAGAAAGCAGAAGGAGGAGAGGAGGAGGAGGAGGGAAAGACAGAGGAGGAAGAAGGAGGAGGAGGAGGGGGAAAGACAGAGGAGGAGGAGGAGAGAGGAGGAGGAGGGAAAGACAGAGGAGGAGGAGGGAAAGACAGAGGAGAAGGAGGAGGAGGAGGAGGAAAGAAAGAGAAGGAGGAGGAGGGAAAGACAGAGGAGGAGAG